>JAGFPH010004817.1:58975-75390 GCA_018207615.1 Philaenus spumarius | reverse complement strand
ATGTGTTACATTTCTACTGCAGTTTCGGGTCACCCATCATCAGGAATGATAAAAACACGGACACATACAACATACACAAAACACATTTCACTCCATGCGGAGGTCGTAATAATTTAATTAAGCGGTAGGTCCACGCACTATTCGGGCAACGTGCACGTTGGATTGTTGAGATGGTACTGGACAATCCAGTAATTTTCACTAATCCGTGTGCTACCACAATGGAGTTTAAAAAACACATATTATATTTTCATTTATTACCACAGCAACCAATTGAATAAAATAACAGAAGCTGTTTGCTTCAATATTTCCATTAACAGCTGATTCCGAACTTTGAAACAATTTATTAATTGTACTTCTAACTTTTAGGTTAGGTTTTTATTAAAGTGTAGACCTGAGTCTTGCTGTTCTTTTAACCTTTGTTATAACTGTTGTTATAAAATAAACGAAATAATTTGATTTCAACATTTAACATTATTTACCATTTTAGCTTTGGGATTATTATTAATCCTTCACCTTTATTATAAAGTAAACATAACATGATTATGTATATAGACGGTACCAAATGGGTTGGGGTGTGGAGCACGCAGGGGTTTCCCCTAGTAATATTATAATATTACTATAATCTATATATATTAAAAGAATTTGGTCAAAACTTATTTCCAATCGCCCAGCCTCTCCTAATGGACCGATTTTGATGATTTTTGTTTTAAAATGTGTCTTATTACCTGTAGATATGTCATCAAGCATTTACCGAAGTCCTAGGACATTAGGGCTACGCCCCAGTGGCCCTCAAAGTTTCAATGTTAATCTTATGGAAGGTCAATGTTAAGGAAGAAGAAGAAATATTTCTTTGATTTTATCAAGGACACAAAAACAGCTGTTCGTATGAAAAGCTTAAAACAGCTGATTTTGATCAACAACTGATTTGGATCAAATCAGTATCAAATGTAGTATTACCTTTTTGAGGTTACATTGACAAACTAAAAACAAACACAAACAAAAATCAACGAAAAATGCTAACTATATTTTAATTCAATTCAAACATTGGTTGTTACAAACCTATTATATATAAAACAGCTAATTTGGATCAAAAACTGAACATAATCATTCACAGATATGTCAAGTCTTATATTATTATCATCCGTTCAGCCGCTATTCACCCGAGAAGGAGCTCCGGTATACAATCCTTCAAATTTCCCATGTTAATCTTATGGAGTTAATGTTTAATGAGTTTGAGTCAGCTGCCAAATAAAACAGCTGATTTATGCTCGGTCACCTATGTACAAACGAGCCAAAGATTAACGAGATTCTTTATCGAATTTTCCACCTGCGAGCGAAGCGAAGCAGCCATCTGAGGCCGAAGGCCGAGCCGGGGTTGGGACGCGGAGCGTCCAGGGGCAGAGCCCCTAGTTATAATATTATAATAATTTTTTTATTATAATAAGTTTGCGAAAAACAGTGATCGTTATAATGTAAGCAGTATTTATTTATATATAATAACTTTTATTATAATTATCCCTTACATATTAAATTATTCTTAGAATTCTATGTAAACTTCACTCAAAATCATTATTCACTAAATAAATACTTCTTACATTATAATGATCACTATTTTTCGCATACTTATTATATACTACGTATCGCCTGTTCCCTCGCCAAGCGTTTACTTGTCTAAATGTATGGCCTATTAACTCTCCACGCTCTGACTTGCGTCTACGAAAAAAGTTCGCGAAGCGAGATTTCAGAAACATAGTCAAACAAAAGTGCCCAACGGGCCAATAAAAGTTATCACTTCAAAAAAAATGCCGGATATCTGGGAAACTAAGCGTTTTCGGGCCTAAGTTTATATAAACTGGTTTTCTTATTTTTAGCAAGACATTGCCCTATATATAGTTCTGACTCAGCCTGTATACTAAACTAAATACAAAAATATATTGTTAGGGGATTATGCCTATGTTAGATGTCTAACCCCAAAATACAAATAAAATTAAGAGTAATTCGATCTATTTTCAAAAAATTAGAAATTTCAGGGGGGTTTGGGGAGGTCAAAGTTACTAAAACTTCCCATAAGAAATAAGTAGTATAATATATTTATTGATATATGTTTTTGGTTAATATACATTTAAGTTTGATTTGTCTATCCGTGCACAGCCGGATAGGGCCAGCTAGTTACTAATAGTTACAAGGAACTATTTTTTACAAGACATGTTAATTATAGTTAATTTTATGTAAATAAATTTATCTACATAAATTAATGTCTAAGTTGTATTTTTTTTTTGTTCGTTAAATATGTTAAACTATGACTTAGTGTTTTTTTAACCAATTATGACCTAAACTTATTGTTTATAAGGAATAAACTACTAATTATTTGATTGGGGTACACTCGTACCCCGCGCGACCACTCAGGTTATCAATAGCCTATAGCGATACCAATGGAGTGTTAAAATTCAATAATAACCAATACATTTACTTTTTCTATATTCTCAAAAACTATTTTCACAATTTCCACATTTTAGTAGCAGGATTTTTGAGAAAATATGGTAAATACAACCAAAGAGATTAAAATGGGGTAGGTACCCCCTTATAACAAAAATAAGTTGCACTAACTTCCTCCACACTATAAATCTAAATGTGTGTAATATTATTCTTAAGTTGCATGAAAAACATTTGTAATTCGATTACTTAAGTCAAAGTAATGACATGGAATAACTAGTCTTAAAATTAAATGAAGCACTAGCGAAGCACTGCCGGGTCTAGGCCTACTAGTATGCCTAAAGTAATATAGATTCTTAAAAGTTAAAGGTTAATACACAATGATTCCCATTTACCCCGAATAATTTTCTAAATGGTTTCTTAACAGACATCATTGGCTGTGGTTCGGATTCCACGTAAAACTGTAGGTCCCGTCTTCAATAGCCTTAAAGTGCAAAACAGCAGGACGTTAAAAAAAAATACACAGTGAAACAGCCGACACATCACACATCGACACATCGCACACCACACAACGCACAGGTTCCAGATAAATAGAAAACATTGAGTTTGTCCACCTTCCCATTTAAAAGAACAAAGTTACATTCAAAATGGCAGATCCAAGATGGCGGATACATTTTTTGAAATCTTAATAAAATATTATATTTACATCGAGTAGGTTCCTCAATCACACCTACCTTCAAATTTTCTTTATATTATACGAAATATTAAACCGTTTCCGGACTTTTTCTCCACCCTGCATGAAAAAAACACAATAATCCCAAATTTGAATTTTTGTTCAAATTACGTCCATCTCCCATTAAATAACGCCTTTCACAAATAGGACGGGTTTAAATATGGACATCACCCGACAGTTCAGCGAAAAACCTTCATTAATAACCACGCTTTTCAGCCGCTTCCACGAGTGAACAAGGGTTTACATAATAGAGCGACGATGAAGTTCCGGCTATTGTCAAATATTTAAAAGTACAGTAGACATTTTGACAAAACCAGGATCATTTTCACGCTGGTATGTAATCCAAGGGTTACTAATTTGTTTTTATTGAAACTAAAAATTGTTCGACCACGAGTCGAACCGCTGACGTGAGTTGACAGAATTTCTATAATTAAGTTTACATGTTTTATGATTTCATCTATTTTTTAAATGGGTCTACTCGCAAAGACGGTGAATAGCTGCTTGCGTGAACGAAATATATAAGTAAAATGTATAAGTAGCTTCTTCGTTCCGCTCGCATTGAAGAGGAAGACTCGCTTTGTAAAGGTGAATACAGAGTGAAGCAGCTGACACATCACACATCGCACATCGCACATCACACATCACACATAGAACAGATCCTAGCACAGTGAAGCAGAGAACACAGCAGCGAACACACTTCATGTCTCGTTGTTGCTGTTGTTACAAACACAGTGTGTATTAATCGGTAAATGAACTGTAAACATTTTTAATTGAAATGATACGTGATAGTAGCAGTGAAGATGATATATCATTACCTTCCAAGATATATATAATTTCGTGCGAAAACGAGGTTAGGAGATTTAGCGTTTAAAAAAAAAAGACAAGAGCTTGGAGAAATCCATCATCTCTGCCAAGACGTGAAAAAAGATCGTGAAAATTTCACCAGTATTTGAGAATGTCACAAGATACATTTAACTACATCTTAGAACAAAATATTTTATTTATAGTAGTAGCACATATACAGACTGTCCCAAAAGTCCCGGACCGGTTTAATAACTCCTAAACGAAACTAGCTACAGTAATAATATTTCAGACATGACTCCTGGCTACAAAAAACTATTTTTTGAGTTGTTAGTCACTATTGCCCCTGCCCCCAAAAACCAAATTTGGGAGGGTTGCCCCAAATTTTTAAATTTAAACCCCTATCGAGTGACCCATCATTTTAAAGGTCTCATTGAGTTAATCACAACAGCGCAAACCCGAGGTCGATATCTTGCTCCTGTCCAAAATGGCTGACTTTTTAGTGTTTCTTATGATCATGTAATTTAAAATTAACCCCCATTGGTTGTATTAAACATTTTTATTATTTTAAAACAAAGTAAACACACGCACAAAAGAGTTTAAAGTATAAAAACAAATTTGTCATACTTGGTAATAATAACAAAATGTTTTTCTTTACAGTCAAAAACAAAGTTGCTTACCAAAGATGATATCCAGGGTTTAGAGTAAGTATTCGAACTGCTTTCCTTCCACAGTCACGCAGTGTGCTAGTCTGTAATAGTGATGCTGTACTACATTCTGTATCATTTCCCCCGGTATTTGCTGAGCTTCGTGTGTTATTCGTTGTCGAAGTTCAAAATGTTCAATTTTAAATTACATGACCATAAGAAACACTAAAAGGTCAGCCATTTTGGAAAGGAGCAAGATATCGACCTCGGGTTTGCGCTGTTGTGTTTAACTCAATGAGACCTTTAAAATGATGGGTCACTCGATAGGGGTTTACATTTAAAAATTTGGGGCAACCCCCCAAATTTGGTTTTTGGGGGCAGGGGCAATAGTGACTAACAACCCAAAAAATATTTTTTTGTAGCCAGGAGTCATGTCTGAAATATTATTACTGTAGCTAGTTTCGTTTAGGAGTTATTAAACCGGTCCGGGACTTTTGGGACAGTCTGTATATATATTGGCCTACTTTACTCAAATGGGTTAAATTCTATAGCTGTTTAAATACACAGCTATATGTGTAAATAAATTTTATGTGCACGAGTAATAAAAAATTGTCTGCCAGTATAGAAAATTCAGGACAGAAATATACACTGTTTTCCTTTTTTAATAATAAAATAATTAACAAGGAATAAACAGATAATAAACGCACCTGTAACTCCGACTTCTTTAGCGAGAATTCTTCTTCCATTCCTTGACAAGAATGTACCTATTGTGATGGTCCTTGTACCATTTATTCCAAATTACAGGATTTGATTTAATTGACATAATCAATTCTTCCTTTTTGTCACTCATTAGGGGATTACAAAATACAAGTAAATATACTAGATGTTTTCCAAATTTAACTATAACCTGTATAGTTAAATTAATACACTTCTCAATAAACGGTTCGAATAAAACCGCTCTGTTTAGAGGTAGAGTGGGGAACTAACTACAAGAACCAATCAGAGAGCAGCGCACAGATCCTGCTTCAAACTCGGTTTGTTCTATGTGTCATGTGTGTTGTATGATGCAGGGCTATAGAATACAAGGGCTGGTCCACTTCTTTGATGTTGACGCTCGCCGACTGTCTTAACCTTCCTCTCCCCCCCCCCCTTCCGATGTGACGTCACTCTGGTACCATGACACGCCGCGTAAGCACGATTCGCCTTAGCTCTCACGTGTTATTTGATATAATGTTGCAGACGATTTAAAAAATTACGTAATACACAGAATCACCTAAATTATATGTTTACCAAGTTTGGTTAATATTGAGCAATTATTTTTTTCAGTACAAGTGATTAAAGGAAGTATTTAATTCCGCGAGTTTTCGCCTTTTGGCGCATATTCAAGGCTAATTTTCTCGAGGAGGCATTCCATGAATTTATTTAAAAAGTTATACAATACACACAATCACCTAAATTATATGTTTAACAAGTTTAGTGAATATTGAGCAATTATTTTGCTCAGTACACGTTTTTAAAGAAGGTATATAATTCCGCGACATATTCGCCTTTTGACGCATATTCAATGCTAATTTTCTCGAAGAGGCATTCCATAAATTTCTTTAAAAAATTATACAATACACGCAATCACCTAAATTATATATTTAGCAAGGTATTTATTTATTTAATGTTACGTTGCAGACGAGATTACTTTATGAAATGTTACCAAGATTATCAAGTAATATTGTCTGCAGCGTTACTTGAATATTCCAAGAAACACCTTTACTAACAAAATACATTAAATCAAACATTTTCAGAATGATGAGATATAAATAAATATATAATATATAAATAATAATAAGATTTAAACTTAGAGCACCGGTAATTATTGATAACTCAAATTTAAAAACAACAAATTTAAAGTAATCAGTTTCAAATTAAAATAAACATTAAAAAATATTATTTATTTAATGTAAGAGTTGCAAGCGAGATTACTTTATTATGTTAAAAAGTTACCAAGGTCTTCAAGTAATTTCTTTTGCAACTTTGAGTTAAAATGTTTAAAAAAAATCTTTACTAGCAAAATGTGCTTAAAATTGTCAGAATAATTAGATATAAATAAATATATAATATACAAATAATTATAATCAAATTTAAACCTAGAGTAATAAAATTATTGATGACAAAAATAATAAAATTAAACATAATTTTAAGTTAAACTTCTAGACTAAATTAAATTGCACAATGTCAATTTAAATTTAAATAGTTCAATTGTTTAGATTCAACTATTAAATGAACTATTCCCTAAGGCCTAGGGAAGACAAATTTATATAAAGTAGTTTTATTATTTTTTTTTAATTTTATGTCAGCAGTAATTATTATGTCATGTGCATATCTGCATATAAGCTACTCATTATGTGTAAATATTTATAACTTTTACGTGTTTTATTTTATAAGTATTACACATGTTTTATTAAACTGCAATATGGCATTCAAGTTTTGGTGGTTTATTGTAATAAATACAATTATTTTCAATAATGTGGCACATTTTGTCCAATTTCGTAATTAGTTTTCAGAAATGTTTCAGAGAATCAAATTTAAAGTATGCTGACATTAGTACACTACATCGGTTTATTACCTACGAGTTAGTTAGTTTTATTGTAACCCCGTCTTCTTCTTACATCTTTAGACCAATTGTTTTGTTTAGTGTCAATACTAAAACTAAAGAGCGCATCATAAAAAGGTTACAGCTTTGATAAGAAATTGAAATTATTGTAGCAGAGAATACTTATGAGAAGCGTTGGGAATGGAGCAGGAGTTACCACCGTGACGTCATCACAGTGGCAGTGTCGGGAACGCTTTCCGTGGCGGACTGGTCTAGCCCTTGTATTCTATAGCCCTGTGTATGATTGTGTGATGTGTGAGGTGCGAGGCTCCACTATGTATTACACCATTTAACTCAATGTTTTCTATTTATCTAGAACCTGTGCGATGTGTGATGTGTCAGCTTCACTGTGTATTAACCTTTAACTTTTAAGAATCTATATTACTTTAGGCATACTAGTAGACCCGGCAGTGCTTCGCTAGTGCTTCATTTAATTTTAAAACTAGTTATTCCATGTCATTACTTTGACTTAAGTAATCGAATTACAAATGTTTTTCATGTAACTTAAGAATAATATTACACAAATTTAGATTTATAGTTTGGAGGAAGTTAGTGCAACTTATTTTTGTTATAAGGGGGTACCTACCCCATTTTAATCTCTTTGGTTGTATTTAACATATTCTCTAAACAATCCTGCCACTAAAATGTGGAAATTGTGAAAGTTGTTTTTGAGAATATAGAAAAAGTAAATGTATTGGTTATTATAGAATTTTAACACTCCATTGGTGTCGCTATTTAGATAACCTGAGTCGCGCGGGGTGCGGGTGTACCCCAATCAAATAATTAGTAGTTTATTCCTTATAAACAATAAGTTTAGGTCATAATTGCTTTAAAAAAACACTAAATCATAGTTTACCATATTTAATGAACAAAAATAATTACAATTTAGACATTAATTTATGTAGATAAATTTATTTACATAAAAGTAACTATAATTAACATGTCTTGTAAAAAATAGCTCCTTGTAACTATCAGTAGCTAGCTGGCCCGATCTGGCTGTGCACGGATAGACAAATCAAAGTTAAATGTATATTAACCAAAAAAATATATCAATACATATATTATACTATGTATTTCCTATGGGGATTTTTAGTAACTTTGACCTCCCCAAACCTCCTGAAATTTCTATTTTTTTTAAACCTTTTTTAGCGAGCCCCTACTGCCCTAGAGGAAGCTACATACCAAATTTCATTCCAATCCGTTCGGTGTTTTTCAGATTTCGTGATGAGTGTGTCAGTGAGTGGTGTTTGGATTTTATATAAATAGATAAAGAAGATTTATTTATTCTAAAATTGGGTCTACTTTGGGGTCTATGAAAAGTTTTATTATATTAAAGCACTGGGTATAAGATGTATTAGCCATATAATATATGGCTCGAAATAAAATCTTGTTTCTGTATCTTTCACTACATAAAACCCACGGTCGTCAAAGGGACTTTTGGATCGAGCTATATTTCTTTCAGCGCCTTGATGTGGAACATCGTTCGAAGTTATTGTTTCTTGAATACTCTCTGTGTCCATAGCTTCATCCTCACTTCCATTGTTTTGGGAAACATTAAACTTTACAAAGTCTTCATCAACAACATCAGATAACTTCCTCTAAGTCTTCGTCGTTTTCAATTTCCCGCAGCCAGAGCAACAGCTGTGCTCTATCACGTGCACTCATTTTAAAATAACACTAATATGTACCTAACTTTGATGTAACTACAAAAATGAACCAATAGTTAAAACTATCAAACACAAAAAACTAGCATGCTAGCACTACTATTCACTAAAAAGGATTGAAAACAATGAAGATCGATAAATACAACAATTGTTTTCGTCGATTAGCTTCATTACTTCAGCAAAAATTAAATAAATATTAAAAAGTTTTCAGTTAATGTACAGTATACTCTCTCTCTCTTTCTTCTTGCACTGCGCATGCTGGTTGAAATCGGAGAAGGGGAAGTGTCTCACTTTTCTTCTGATACATGGCAATTATCCCTACCGCGTCTAAAGAAGTTTCTTTTCAAACACATCTTATGTGAACCATATTCTCTACTCTCCTTCTCAAATCGAAACATAGTCGGCAAACGTAAATGTTAAGTTTTACAATATGAATTAAATTAATCAATTTAAACTCAAGTTTAGGCAGGTTTTTAATTTCCCACTACGTCCACGTCAGCATAACGTTTTGCAAAAATTAATTAAAAACGTCGTAAACATCTTCTCATAAAAATGACAGCACGAGGTGACACTGAACGCTCGGATGTGTCAGTTTCAGCAGTAAAATTGTTGTGATTAATTGTTAAACTCTAGTTAAAGTTATTTATTTGAGTTTGACAATTGCTTGTTTATTTATGCGCACTGTTATTGTTTAGTTTTAATGCGACCATCATAGTTATGACTGTTTACGAGTTCCACTAAAACTAAAATAATTATAAATTATTATTACTAAATATTAAAACAGGAATAATAACACGGCTGACTTGGTCTACCGGTTTAAAAAAGTTGAAGAGTTTTTTTTTAAATGGCTACCGTTTGCATCATAGATGATAGTTTTAACCTATAAGTTCAACTAAATTCAATGTTAGTAAAAAATGTTCAGTATGAGCGAAAATAATGAGATACGATAAACACTCTCTCTGAAGTGGTAAAAAACATTACTGGGTGAAAAGTCCAGTGTATGACGGTTAAAATAAGGTATAATAACCTCAGAGTTCTTTCGAAAAAAATATAAATTTTCATAAAAAGTAAATGTGCGCTTTCGTGGGACCCCCGTCAGGAACGAAGTTCATCACAACTTTTCTTCAATTCTTTTACCAGCCTTAACGGCAACATACACACATTAATTTTAGGTTAGGCCTATACTTAAAATTACTTTCTAGGCATAACCTGAAATTATTCTATGTATGTTGCCGTCAAGGCAGGTAAAATAAATAAAATACTCACAATAATTCTAGGTTATGCCTATACTGATGAACGAACATTTTATGTTTATCTAATGTATTTCATCGATTGACGATAATATCTGAACTACGACGGACGGCACCGATCGTCTCTTAATTTAAATTGATGAACCAAAACACATGTTGCTTTAATGTATTTACATTCATTGCCGTAGCAACCAGTTTGGTAACGCTTTTTTGTTACTGGAATTTTATATTCGTCATTGCCATAGCAACCAATTAAATAAAAAAAATTCGTTACGCATTACATTTTGTATTTTTTAACTCCAGAAATTTTAATTAATCCAGTCTGACATTCTACTTCAAAAGTGACTTCATCCTTATGCGGGCTTATTTATTAAGGGTGAAAACAGCCACTTGTTGCAAAACTGTAAGTTTAATTGTTTATTAGATTAAAATTTTTCGACTAAAGGTTGTTTTTGTCCTGAAACATGATTTAAGTTGCATTAGGACGTTTCAACCCTTAAAAACCACCATTTGGAGTGGTTATTGTGAGGTAATTTTAAAAAAAAACATATTTTACAAACAGCTTGAAACGATTCAATAATGTATGTATTTGAAATTATAAAACCGTCCACCAATTATAATATAATTTATTACAACACTTCAACCCCTAAAAACCACCGCTTATGACAAAAATGTGAAAATTATTGTAAGAAACTAGTAAGCCCCGTTAAAAATCACAGGCAGATTAATGAGATTCACATCAGAAAAATACATAATTTAATAAATTCTATTTAAAAACAACATACTTTATCCAGGCCTACCTAACTATGCTGAGGGGATTTTTAACTCGGTAAATGTGTACAATCATAAGGATTATAAAACTGTAGGTCTAATTGTTAATATTTTGTATTTATATAGGTTATTATATTATTATACCGGGTGTCCCACGAAGAGGTCCCTATTTTTGAATTAATATATTAGATGCACCGAACACTCTACAAACCTGAAACTCAACAGTCCTAACATACACATATGTAAAAGAAATACACCTGAGTATCAGTTAATTCTGATACATTAGGACGAAATGGCGGGATATCAAATAAATAGTACCTTTTCGTTAAAATAGTTTTATTTGCTTAAGTGTTACAACATAATTATTGAATTTTAACGATGTTACTAAGCACTAAACAACGTTATTGAATTAAAGATATAAGTAACTCATAAATAAATTAAATCTATTTGATCCATAAACCTTATTCAAACGGATGTCCATCGATCGCAATGCACTGATGACAACGAAATAGAAAACAGTCATACGCTTTGCTGAACAACTCTCGAGGTATCAACAACAGTTCCTCTTCGATCAACCTCATTAGTTCATCGTCAGTCGCAATGTTATGACAATAAACCTTCTCCTTCAAAAAGCCCCACAGAAAAAAGTCTCAAACAGTCAAGTCTGGAGACCTTGGGGGCCAGTCCATGAGGCTGCTGCCACGACCTATCCAACGGTTAGGAAGATTTTGGTCCAAAACTGCTTTGGCCACATTAACATAATGCGGAGGAGCTCCATCCTGTTGGAAAAAAACGTCTTTCATCTCAGGCTGAGAAAGATGAGGAACTATGTGATTGCCTAAAACTGATGCATACCTTTCTCCAGTCATTGTTTGTCGGGATATGTCATACGACAAAACACCATCCTTGGTAACAGCAGCCCAAATTGTTATACCTGTTGATTTTAATTTCTCTTCTTGTAAGATATGTGGATTTTTTGTGTTATAGTAATGACAATTATGCCTGTTTACAGTTCCTGTTCGATAAAATGTCGCTTCATCTGAAAACACGATTCCTTCATGCCATTTGGTATCTACGTCAGTCTTTTCAATTATTTTCGAACAAAATTCCAATCGTCTGTCAGGATCATCTTCAAGCAGTCCGTGAACTAAATGAGTTTTATAATGTTTGATTTTGTTCTTTTTGGCATACCTTTGAACAGATGACTTCGGTATCCCTGTAGCAGATTCCACCTTTCTTACTGAATTAGGCGTATTTGGAGATTCCATGAAAGCAGCACTAGGCGTATTTGGAGATTCCATGAAAGCAGCACATACGATTTCTTCATTTTCTATGTTGGAGGATCTATGATATTTTGTTTGTATTGACCCCGTTTCTAGTAGGATAGTCTTCCACTTACGAATAGATTTCCTTGACGGTGGAACTACACCTGGGTACCTTTCCCTAAAACACCTTAATGCTTCATAATCATTTTCTAAGGCAATAGCCCAGGAACAACATTTCACTTTTTGCTCAGTTGAAAACGGCATGGTACATAAGACACTTTACAATGCAACTTAATAACAAATGCCAATGTTTATTACCAAATATGTTCATTGTTGTGGATACACGCAGTCAGCTGATAGATTTAAAATAGTCTAAACAGCTGTAGCTGTTCCTATTCTAAATAAAAGTAGGTTTACCCTTAAAATACGATTGCTGATTTTGTTGTTTTTTTGTTTTTCCGCCATTTTGTTTGGATCAGTCAGAATTAACTGATACTCAGGGGTATTTCTTTTACATATGTGTTAGTCACGACTGTAGAATTTCAAGTCTGTAGCGCGCTCTATACGTCTGTCATATCAATTCAAAAATAGGGACCTCTTCGTGGGACACCCGGTATTTAAAGAAAGAAAAAATATTATCTTTTAATTGCTTTTTATTTCATATTGATTGATCAAATGATTTAGAAGTTATTAATATTATTATAGTGAGGAATTTAATAATAGAATATATCTTTATATGTTATACGAAGATGTACGAATGTTGCCTAAGTTAAACGAATATTAATCTAAGTTAAATCTCTTCTTTAAATTTGTAAAAACGAATATATTGATTATAAAAGGTTGTATTTATATATAGTTTATAACCTAAAAGCAAATCTTATAACGTGTTATAGTATACATTAGTTCTATCACTCAAATTTAAAAAAAATCAACTTCACAAGAAATTATAATGATTGAAGTTCTAAACTTAACCCCAAATATAATCTGTGCTTGTATTACAGATGACGGGTGAAATCAGCTGTTATATTATATAGTTACTCACGTACGTACGTCCTGACGTACGCACATCCGGACGTACGCTAGCTTTTATAGTAGTTGATTTGTATTGATTGAAGTTGTAAACATAATCCCAAAGTATAATCTAGGCCAGGTTTTGTAAAAGTATTGCAGATGATGAACGAAATCAGCTGTTATATGTCTGCGGGGGGGGTTTATTGTTGACAGCTGCTCACTATTGTAACATATTTGTCTTTCAATTCGTAATTATTCTTCACGAACATAGGCATGCGCTATACTATTTTGTTACCCAAGGACGTACGTACAACAACAAAAGCGTTATTTCGCTTTTATAGGAGTTAATGAAGACGACGTTATCAAAAACTACTTAGACAATCTAAATATTTAAATTATATACAATAATTTGAAATTTAAAAAATCTAACAAAAAATATTCCATACATTATTCAGTTGAAATAAATATTCAACAGTTTGATTTCATGGTTAAAGCATTAGATATTGGAAAAAAACCTTCCCTCAATTAGTTGTGGCGGGGAATAAATTAAACGAATATTTCTTCACTTCTCTTCCTTTAAATAAAACCATGTGTGCGTTGCTTTATCACTAGACAGTGACGATGATGGTCTTACTTTTGTCCTAGCGTGGTAGCAATGAGATTAAACTCAGGAGGGACTACCGTTACTCCCGCTAACAAGAAGTAGTTACTTTTCAGGGGATACACAAAAATAGCTCAGAAAATATGACTGCATTATTCCGTCACTCGTCATTCGGGAGCAGTGCCGTTGGATGTTGTCAAGTAATGGAGTATAGACATATTTATAAAAATATAAACTCTTTAGTTTCACTGACAATTTAGATTAAAACGCAGAACATACGCAATCGAAGTTGCGTACAAAAACAATTACAAAATGACATAAACTGAACACATATTCACAACAAACTGCTTACAAAATTTACTTTCTCAAGCTCCAACCTCCTTAAAGATTGTAATTCCTCATTTAAAAATGTATTTTTTCAATCTAAAACCTCCTTAAAAAGTGTAATTTCTCAAGCTACAACCTATTTTAAAAGTATAATTTTTCAATCAATAACCCTCCTTAAGGGGACCTAAGGGAAAATATTTTTTTTCACTTTTTTTAATTATTGATTATTATTTTTCATAATGAGCTGAATAACGTAATATTTTGTATTTTATTTTTTTAGTTCAATTAGAAGTTGGTGAAAAAAATATTGTTTTTACCCATACACTCTGGTTCTCATGAAAAATGTTGGTTTTGAGAATGGCTAAAAGCTCGAAAGCAGTTAATTTATTATCATACATATAAATTGTATGAAGTAAAGTTTTCTCAAATTGGCTACTCTGTGTTTCTGTTTAGTGCCTGTGAAAAAATATTTTGACATCTTGACATCAGCTGTTGTTTGTTGTTGCTATCCCAGGTCATTACTGAGCTAACTTCTATGACTTTGATGTGCTACCGCTTTCTTCTATATCAATATTTATTTTGTTTGTTTTATTTCAAACGACGTAACCTAATTCAGTTTTTTTATCTTCATGTTTGATGAAAATGTGTTACTCAGCTGCAAAAACAAATAGGACTACAACTCTTTGGACACTAACCCTGTTATAAATAGCAAAAATGTTTTATACTTTGCACGTTTGTAGGCCTATGTTTAGGCTAAGCATAAGCCTACAACTATGTCAGTTGCAGTCAAGTGCTCATATCTTGCTAATAAATTTACTGTGATTGTTTATAAATCAATAATCTACTGTCATAAGTGTCATAATGGTATAAACTGTAAGGACAATCATGAAATCGTGGATATTTTCAGTTTTTCTCCGTTGACCGAAAATTAGGTTTTTGGACTTTGATGTAACTTTTCTTAGCATCTAATAAAGATATTGATGCCAAATTTGGTGTACTTTCTTACAACATGGTCTTCTAGTGCACTACATGAGATTTTCAAATAATTCCTTTTACTTTGCTATAAAAAAAATATTTTATGAAATATTTTAACCGATAAATTACAAATTATTTTTGAAACGATAAAAAAATACTTAAAAATAAAATTTTATAAAAATGTCATGTAGCGCACTAGAAAAAACTATGATTAAAAAAATGTTAAAAAATTTATTGCCCTAAGTCTGATGGTTCTTGAGAAAATGTGCCTATAGTTAACACGGAGCAACATAGGCGTGGCACAAGCTAAAACCTCCTTTAAAAATTTAATTTTTCTATTTAAAACCTCCTTAAAAATGTAATTTCTTAAGCTACAACCGCCCTAAACAAATTTAATATCTCAAGCTGCAACCTCCTTTAAAAGTATAATTTTTCAATCAATAACCCTGCGTAAAAGATTGTAATTTCTCAAGCTACAACCTACTTTAAAAATTTAATTTCTCAAACTAAAACCTCCTTAAAAATGTAATTTATCAAGCTACAACCTCCTTTAAAAAATTAATTTCTCAAGCTACAACCTCCTTTAAAAGTATAATTTTTCAATTAATAACACTACTCAAAAGATTGTAATTTCTCAAGCTACAACCTCCTTTAAAAATGTAATTTCTCAATCTATAACCTCCTTAAAAAATTTAATTTCTCAAGCTACAACTACCTTAAAAATTTAATTTCTCAACTACAACCTACTTAAAAATGTAATTTCTCAAGCTAGATCCACCTTAAAAATATATATTTCTCAAGCTACAACCTCCTTTAAAAGTATAATTTCTCAATCAATAACCCTGCTTAAAAAATGTAATATCTCAAGCTGCAACCTCCTTTAAAAGTATAATTTTTCAATCAATAACCCTGCGTAAAAGATTGTAATTTCTCAAGCTACAACCTCCTTTAAAAATTTAATTTCTCAAACTAAAACCTCCTTAAAAATGTAATTTATCAAGCTACAACCTCCTTTAAAAAATTAATTTCGCAAGCTACAACCTCCTTTAAAAGTATAATTTTTCAATCAATAACACTCCTTAAAAGATTGTAATTACTTAAGCTACAACCTCCTTTAAAAATATAATTTTTCAATCTATAACCTCCTTAAAAAATTTAATTTCTCAAGCTACAACCACCTTAAAAATTTTATTTCTCAAACTACAATCTACTTAAAAATGTAATTTCTCAAGCTAGAACCACCTTAAAAAAATTTATTTCTCAAGCTACAACCTCCTTTAAAAGTATAATTTT
>JAGFPH010004817.1:41110-55321 GCA_018207615.1 Philaenus spumarius | reverse complement strand
AGGATTTTAAAATATTTGGCCTGTAAGGGTTGAAACAACCCCTAAAACAATAAATTTTGTTTGTTATATATCTCGAAACCCCTAGCACCTAGGTATGTGAAACTAGATATACGTTTTTGTTATAGGGGGCTAGAGGCGCTCTAAGAAAGGATTTTAAAATGTTTGGCCTGTAAGGGTTGAAACAACCCCTAAAGTAATAAATATTGTTTGTTATATATCTGAAAAACCCTAACTCCTAGGAACGTGAAATTTGGTAAACTCATTTTTAATAAGGGCTAGAGGCCATTTAAGAAAATATTTTTAAATATTTGGCCTGTAAGGGCTGAAACAACCCCTAAAGCAATAAGTATTGTTTATTATATATCTCAAAACCCCTACCGCCTAGGAACGTGGCATTTAGTACACGTATTTGTCATAGAGGCTAGAGGAGCAATAAGAAAGGATTTTTAAATATTTGGCCTGCAAGGGTTGAAGCAACCCCTAAAATAATAAATATTGTTTGTTATATATCTCAAAACCCTACCTCTTAGGAACGAGAAATTTGGTACACGCATTTTGCATAAGGGCTAGAGGCTCATTAAGAAAGGATTTTAAAATATTTGGCCTGTAAGGGTTAAAACAACCCCTAAAACAATAAGTATTGTTAGTTATATATCTAAAAAAAACTACCTCACAGGAACGTTATATTTGGTATACGTATTTGTCATAGGCGCTAGAGGCGCATTAAGAAATAATTTTAAAATATATGACTTTTAAGGGTTGAAACAACCCCTAAAACAATAAGCTTTGTTTGTTATACTTTCTTTAAAGCTAGAAAGCTGACATTTTGTACATTTATGTCTTACAAGATACATATAAAAAAATAAACCAGTTTTACGTTTTTATCACGTTCTGCTAAGGGGTGAAATTTAGTAACAACCCCTAAATCTATAAATATTAATTTAATACCGCCAAAGAACGTGAAATATTTGGTACACATATTGCTCATAGGCGCTATAAGCGCACTAAGATAGGATATTAAAATATTTGGTCTTTAAGGGTTGAAACATCCCCTAAAACAATAAATATTTGTTTGTTTACTTCCCTTAAAGCTGGAATTGTGTACATTTATTTCTTACAAAACACATATAAAAAGTAAATGAGTTTTATATTTTGTTACGTGCTGCTATAGGTTGTGAAAATATGATAACAACCCCTAAAAACAATAAATATTTATTTTTATACTTTCCTTAAAGCTAGAGATCTGAAACTTTGTACATTTATTTCTTACAAAATACATATAAAAATAAACCAGTTTTACACTTTGTTACAGGCTGCTAAGGGTTGAAAATGTAATAACAACCCTAAAAACAATAAATATTAATTAATATTCTTTCCTTAAAGCTAGAGAGCTGAAATTTGGCACTTATTAATTGTAAGAAAATATTTTAGACGTAATCTGATCAAAACAATCGGATCTATACATACGCATATTAAAGACGTGTCTGGGTGATCTGCAAACATCTAGCTAAGACTGTGATTTACCAGTATGTAGATTTAGCGGTTGAAAAAGAAGATTCTCTTCGCTCTGATTTTTTTATTGATTTAATTTATTCGGTACACATACCGTGACGAAGACGACTGACGGGCAGCCAGTGAACAATAAATATCACACTAATTGAAAATAGGGGCCTACACGTTATAATTCACTTTCGTGAAATAATAGATGAAAGAAAACGAGAGAAAAATATTACGATTAATTATGAATCATAGTGATGAAAAAAACACATTCCCTGTAGCGAAGCACGGGTATTCTGCTAGTGTTGTATAAATGCTACACAAAAAAAACGTTTTTTTGAGTGTCACGTCCGTCTGCAAAACCCCTAATTGAATCCATAATAATAATTTTCAAATAATTTTTCAATTATTTCAATTTTTAAATAGGACCCCATAATATTTCCGAGATATAAAGGTGTCTAGATTAGTCTCTGAAACGTACTCTATATGTAAATGAAAGTTTCGTCAAAATTGGTTCAACTTTTCCGTAGATTAGCCCGGTCAAACAATTAGACCGACAGACAAAAAATAAAAAATACATGCTTAAGTTTTGGTAGTGTGTGAATAACCACATGAGCTTAGCAAACAGGATTTATTTTGAAATTACAGACAGACACTTCAATTTCATTTTATTTTATTTTATTTTATTATGATCTCTATTTAAATACACCGAAGAAGCGTGTCAAGGGTCCAACCACCCTGAAAATGTTTTGTAAATTGAAGTTCTCTTAATACTTTAAATGAGGCAACTACCCCTATACATATTCCACCAACTCACTAAGAACTAAAGAGCTGTAAGTTGTAAGTTTGTATCTAGAAAGAGATGGTAAATGTGTAAGTTTAGCAAAACTTTCACCTCTCACTGTACATGTTCTACAGCACGTGCCCCGATCTGACGAGGACGGGATGGGAGGTGCCGACTACAACCACTCCATCAGCTGTTTTGTTCTTTATATTTACGCCCATCATGTGATCCTTCATCCCATGGCAAAGATTGATTACCTACGAACGCTCTGAAACTGTTACATCTTTTAAACACTCGTACATTGTCTTCGTAATTAAGAAAATTGTGTACCACCAACACTAATGTAACACTTACTTGTATAATTCCATTTCCATAAAATTGGAGAAACATAAAGAATAATAATTAATAATTAGTAAATAATTTTACATTTGTATATATATTATAGGAGAACCCCTGCGTGCTCCGCACGCCAACCACGTTGGAACTTCTATACACTTAATAATGTTATGTTTTATTTATAATAAAGGTGTAGGATTAATAATAACCCCAAAGTTAAAATGGTAAATAATGTTAAATGTTCAAATCAAATTATTTCGTATATTTTATAACAGCAGTTACAATAAAGGTTAAAAGAACTAGCAAGGTTCAGGTCTACACTTTAATAAAACCGTAATCTAAAAGTTAGAAATGCAAATAATTGCTTCAAGTTTGAAATCATCTGTAATGGAAATAACAGAGCAACAGCAGAGCAATCTTTAATTGAAGAAAACAGCTGTTTTAGCTGTTATTTTATTTAATTGGTTGCTATGGTAATAAATTTAAAGACATGCGTTGGTTTATCAGTCTAGGCCTAACCTAAGATTTTTTTACCGACTAAATTTACAAAAAAATATTGAAATAAAAAATGTATTTATCAAACATGTTACTCAAGGGTAGTGTAGCTTAATAAACTATTATTAGCTTTAGTAAAACTATTTTTTCAATCGGTTCAGTAGTTCCAGAGATTACCCCCTACATACAAACAAACAAACAAATTTGTTCTCTTTATAATATATTAGTATAGATATAGATATGTATGTACCAGGGATTCCAAAAGTATGGACCCCTTCCGTAACTTTTAGGCAACGGAAAGTAGAAAGATACAAATTTGGGAATGTCTTTGGATGATTAGTAGCTACTTTTACAAACTTTCAAGACCACAGCCCCTTCCCTCCAGAGGGGTTCTGTGGGAAGCAAATTTTAAATGTAAACATACGGCTTGAGACATATCTTTTTTTCTCTCAAATCACAAACATTTTTGTACCAAGCAAACTAAAGTACGACAAATCTATCAAAAATTATGGTTATCCTATCAACATCAACATAATGAATATTCCGACTAAACAAAAAAAGCTATTTTCCTTCTTTGAGGGAGTGGTTGGTGTTAAAGTATGAACTGTTAATCAATAGTTCCCTTTTCTAATTCTTTAAGGGGCTTATAGACGGGATTAGTTCTAGCTGCTATTGTCCGTTTACAGTTTAGTTGATAGCATTGGCCTTATGCAGGCTTGCCGTGCTACTACCTGACCTAACTACATCGGCTCCTATTCACTACCACATTGAATTACGAATATCCTTGGCTCAGTGTTTAATTCAAGATCCAATTTTTTTTTCATTTCAGTAACGTACCTCATGTTTAAGTAAACCCCATTATGAAGTTTAAACTACAAATAACTAATATTACATTCGTTTTATTCCCCCAAAATCGATCAAAAGGTAAAATACCATAAAAGTACCCGGTTCGAAGCCAAGTGTGCAAACTCGCGAGGCCATTAGGCGCAAACAAATTCTACTAATAAATTGCGTACACACAGACAGCTGTTCAACCCCTTCTTGAGTAGACCTATTTCCCAAATTGTTGGTTGAAACCCTAAAACATAGGTCTATAAACTTGATTTTGGAAATTTGCTCAACTCACGTCAGCGGTCCAGCTGCGTGGTCGAATTATTCTAACCTGTATTGCTGTGCTATTTCATTTCTAACAAAATGTTAAAATTGTTTTCTGAAAGCAAATATATTCTCCCAAATAAAATAATGTACTCTCGAAATAATTACTACAGAACTAAACATCAGAATTTAGGTCATGATAGATAGTACAGAACCGATAATGCTCTGATGTTTTCTGTAAACTAAAGTTAGTGCTTATTTTTTCAATCCTTAATTCATTTTGATAAAAAATTTTGAATTTCAAGATTGTTCTTAGAGTTTTTATATTATTATTCAGTAATTGCTGTGCAATATACAATCATTTACTTTCCTAAAAATACAAAACACACAGCTCTTCCATCAAAATGAATGTAAACAAAACAACTACTATTTCACTTTGTATTAATATTCCACATTAATACAAATTATTCTTGAAAATATAAATATTAGTAAAAAACAATATCACGATAACCATATTCCTAATAACTACTTTAAATGAGTTTTATAAGGTTGATGTTTTCATGCGGGCTACTAGTGTAAGACCCCGTTTCAATAGCATGGACAATGCCTGCCCTTGCTATCAACTAAACTGTAAACGGACTATAGTAGAAGAGGAGAGTAGTACCCGCTAGTAACTCACCCTCTACCATCAATAAGCACTAGCAGCGAGAGAAGTTGAACAGATTCAACTTTTACTCCCCACTAGACGGGGAGTAGAGATCACGTGACCTACTCACAGCTAGTACTCTCTATGTCTAGACACGCTGTTCCTCGCCACTCCCCACAGGCACAGTACGTTTCACAGGCACAGCTTTCCTCATCAGGGTGTCTGCTTTGCTAATGTGAGGTTCCACTAATCTAAGCAATTCGTTAAATTTGCCAACACTCATTCTCATGTGCCTTGTGCACTCCAATGGATCCTCCTCTGCAAGCTCTTAAAAGAGTGTTTGAGAGGCTCCTAATATGTCTCTTCTCCCGACCCAATCTTTTACCCATACTCTACTTTTGTTTAACAATTCTTGTAACTCTTGACTCAAGTATACAGCTACTTTACAAAAGACTTCATGTTATCACTTCACTCTCGACTGATGACTCGCCGTGAGAGTAGTGTGGCGAGTACTCGCCTCGTCTATACACCTACTCTCCACTAGCAGCTAGAACTATACCCGCCTATAAGCCCCTTTAAAGACAAGATTACTTTATATTTTAAACATTACGGGAGGGGTTCAGTATTTTTGGAAAAATGTTTTTTCGGCTGCCATTTTGGGTAGCGTTGTCGTACCTTAATTTGCTTGGTACTCAAATGTTAAAAGTAGTTTTTCTCTTAATAGCCCCAGGTAGGTTTTACTTTAACTACTTTAAATCAAATATATAAACTTTAAGTGGTAGAAATTTAAGGTTCTTAATATGGATGCAGCGCGTATCATTCTGGAGCAGTGTATAAGGGGAGGTCCCACTGAAAATTCTAAATCCTTAACGGTATATTATTTTGAACAATTTAAATTTTTACTATTTCTAATTAGTCTACTTGAAACAAAATAACCATTTTTTGACCACCTGTAAACTATCCCCCCCCCCGCCACACTTGTGGGCAGATTTGCAGGGTTTCACAAGAAACGCTAAGGCTTTGGTAACTATTAGTAGTAGAACTAATTATTGAAGTGTCATTTGAAAGAGTGTAATACTGACAAGAAAGTTATGCTTTCATTTTAAATTATTTCTTAAAATTTGATCGCTACAAATTTTTAAACTTGAAATTTTTTTTTGTAATTTTTTATAAAAATTTAAAATAATAAAAACTACTTTAAATAATGGAAAGCATAACTTTGTGCCTGTATTTGTAAAGAGCAAGCTTGCAAAATTTCACTGCTGTATCTCCAATACTTTTTGAGCCTTAGCATTTTTAGTAAACTAACTCTTCATTTTCTTTACTTTCGGGAATCGCACGTTTTCTAAAAATAATTGTATTTGTTATATTTTAGGCAAAACAAATGGTCCTAGTTCATCATTTTAATTTTTATTGATTACAAGTACTACTAGTATTATATTATACACCATAGAGTATAAAGAAATATCACAGCATAAGAGTTTGTACTACAATCAGGCTAGCCCCGAAGTGGTTCACCAAAAATTCATGTACATGTTCAACTTTAAAAATTTTTATCTCCAAGAAATATATATATATTTTTATCAACTTGTTATGTTTTTTTAATACAGGAAGATCTAAACAAAATTTTAGTAACAAAAAAAATTTCATATTTTTTTTTTTTTTTACCATTTTCAGTGGGTCCTCCCCTTAACGTAATGAGCATAAAATGTTTTAAAGTAGAGTAGTATTTGCCTCCTCAAACTGCTATTAAATATTCCAATTTAGAGTTTATTAAAGCGAAATAAAGCTGTGCAAAATCTTCAAAATCGATTTACTGAATGTGCACGGCGCAACAAAATTACGATTAAAAAGTAGTGTCTAGTGAAATTTACACTTTTGTAGAACACATTTTCAGCATCAAATAAACTTTAATACGTTCGGTTCATTTGTTTTCTAATTCTTTCAAATTTTCTCGTATCTCAACCCCACTCTGTATTATACAAGTTACGGAAGAAATAAAACAATAGAAATGCAGGTCAAAGTTCAGCCAGTTTGGTTATATCTGCGCCCTAAACAAAAGAAACGAAACACCCCACTTGCACCGAAAAGAACGAAATATAAAATTACAAGAATAGTAATTTGAATCAAGAAAGCTTACATTTTTAGGTGAAACTCGTTCCCAGCCTGAGCTCCATAAAAACTTCATTTTCCTTAATGTCTCTGAAATAAGGACGGCTGTAAAATGGGATCAAATTTATCTGCGCTGTCGTTTAAATAAGAAAAGGATAAACTAATATGTTGTACGGATGAAAATCGCAGTCGTGCAAGAAAGTCTACGCCCTTAAACTCAATTAAAGGTTAATAGTTTGTTAAATTATTACAAATTTGCAACATTTGCTTTTGAAATTTTAATAGTGTAAAAGAATGTCACAAAATATAAAAATAATTTAATTACTAATTTACTTTCATATCAGATATTTTCACAATTTTGTACTTTTTTAGTTTTCTGCAGAAATGACTGTAGACATCCTTTTTTACTAAAACTATTATCTGACACTCAAAAAGTTAAAATTTCAGTTAAGCAAACATATTCACAAAGTACAAAACACAAAATGTATTCCAAATTGTCAAAAAGTTGTAATATAATTTAAAAAAGTTTTAGATACTAGTAGGAAAAAAATTACTTATTGAGCATACGAAAGGGCCCCTCTGCCTGTTCGCTTTGCTCACAAACTCCCACCAGGACTCGCAGAGAAGCAAGTACATACCGATTATTGTATAATCTCATATTTTCAAGGACATGATGATTTATTATTACAGAGGCTCCTGGATCTAAGTAGAAGAAGTAGATACCTAAATATAATGTAATACAGAGAACGAAATAGGCACGACCATTCTCAATAATTCGAATTACGACATGAGTTGTAATTTCACCATTAATATTTAAATCATTAATCATTATCATTTCAAACAAATTTTGATATTGCGATCTAAAAGAAACTACATGTAATAACAAATGTTTAAATTGTATTACAGTAAGCTATTTCCGTTGATTTTTGTTTGTGTTTGCTTTTACCTAATCTAAAAAACAATCAACTGATTCTAAAGTTGGTCGCTATGGTAATAAATGTAAATGCTTTAAATAAACTTGTTTTGATTCAAAATAGGCATAACCTAAAATTATGTTAGGTTTTGTATCCAAATCAACAGTTTTATTTATAACTAGTGGACCCGGCAGTGCTTCGCTATTGCTTTATTTAATTTTAAGGGTAGTTATCAAATTTCATTCTTTTGACTTAAGTTATTGAATTGCAAATGGTGTTTATGTCAACAATTTATATAAACAATATTTTAAACAGCATTTATGTAAGTAAATAGATATGTAACAACCGATGTTTGAATTGAATTATAATACAGTAAGCATTTTTCGTTGATTTTTGTTTGTGTTGTTTGTCAATCTAACCTAAAAAAGCTGTTTTGGTTTTTGAAGAATAATAACCCGATTCTAAATTAGAGAAATTGGTTGCAAATAAAAGTGTTTTGGTTCATTGTAGGCCTATCCTAAAATTATGTTCAGTTTTTGATCCATAACAGTTGTTTTATTTATAATAATATGTAACAACCGATGTTTAAATTGAATTATAATATAGTAGGCCTAAGCATGTTTTATTGATTTTTGTTTGTGTTTGCTTTTAATTTGTCAATCTAATCTAAAAAGCTATTGGTTTTGAAGAATAATAAACTGATTATAAATTTGCTTAAGTTGCTATGGTAATGAATGTAAACAAACATGTGTTACTAAGCATTTTATACGAACAGCTGTTTTTGTGCGCTATGGTCTTGAGTCCATACAAAAGAGGCTGTTTAGTTTTTTCCAAATTTGAAACTTTTTCGGGAAACTTTTCAAATTTTTCTTTATATAAAAACCTAGTTCGGACTATTACGAAAATTTTGAAACAAAAAATGCCAAATTGGTCCAGCCGTTCTCAATTGATGCGATTTCAAAGAAACAGCAATTCATTTTTATTATATAGATATGTAATAACAGATGTTTGAATTATAGTACAGTAAACCTTTTCCGTTTATTTTTGTTTGCGCTGCTTTTGTCGAATTTTGTTAAACTGACTTAAAAGATCTGCTGGTTGTAAATTCGTCAAGTTGGTTGCTATGTAGATTTTCTTCAAACGATTAAAAATCAAAAGATGGACAAAACAGCATGCTTTGTTTGCTAACGGTCTAGTTAGCACATAATCAAAGCCATCACTGTCCTGTCCTAAGCTACAGATACCGGCGCGAATGCTGACACTTGAGCAAACCGCTACCACAGAGGATATAAGTAATACCAGAGTGCTCGAAGGATAGGGAAATGTGTTTCGCCTTTACTGTAGCGCTGGTGTAGCGTCGGAACAGAGCTTAGTTACCAAGAGGCTAGCGACGTTGCCGTTTTGAACAGTGTGTGAGAGAGAGAGGAGATGGACAGCTAATGCACGCACGCACTGCTACTCGACTCGACTCCTATCTCATTGCATTTTGACTACTGGTGCACTGATAATAATTTTTGCAGCGGGAATTCTTGTATAATGCGTCTAAAGTTTTGTAAAAATAAAGTACACTTATTCATTTAATTAATAATAAATTTTTGAAAAAAATAAACCAACTTCAGAAAAACAAAAACAACAAAATGCTGAAACTAAAAAGTAAAAAATAATTAGTAATTTATTCAAAGCCGATACAAACACATTTTTGAAGTTGGCGACAAATTTATTATTAATTTATTTAAATAAATCAAGTTTACAAGAAATTAAAATGATTGGAGTTGTAAACATAACCCCAAAGTATAATATATGCTGGGTTTATTTAAGTATTACCGATTATGAGTGAAATTAGCTGTTATATTATTTGTTACTCAGGTACGCATACATGCATGTACGGACGTAAACTCACTTTTATATTAGTTGATTAAATGCGTGACACAACTCTGAATTCATTTTATTCGTGTAAATGTAGGCCTAAATGAATTTACGACGTTGTGAGCATTTATGTAATGTATTTATACCTAGTTGACTCAAATTTCCAACATAAATATTTGCTAAATCATACAAATTTGAATAAACTGCCTTTTAAAGAAATATTTTATTATCAGCTGACCCGACAGACATCCTGTCCAAATTTCAATAAATTTGGTTATGATTGTTTTGCGAATTTGTGAAAAGCGTTTGGAAAATGGTAAAAAAGAGAAAAAGACGTATTTCTGAGTGATCATTGTATATTTTAACGATTGAAGAAATGGATATGAAATTTGAGGAGTAGTAGATTCAGAAGAACTAAAATAGTGTTAAATTCTAGGTAAATTTGGCACCGACTTCAAAAAATTTGTTTGTATCGGCTTTGAATAATTTACGTTTGCTCAATATACTAATTATTTTTTACTTTTTGGTTTCAGCATTTTGTTGTTTTTGTTTTTTTGAAGTTGGTTTTTTTTTCAAAAATTTATTATTTTTTGATTTTTAGAGCAATGTGCAGATTAAAGAAAACAAATTTATTTCCTAAAAGGTGTTTATGAATTTGTATTTACTGTATAAAGCAATTTAAGTAGTACGTTTTTTTAAAAATATTTTTTTATTATTTTATTAAAAACGTTATAAAAAACAGCTAAAAAGCTATAAAGACAGGTATAAAAATGGTTCACTTACTTTCCTGAACTAAGTCTTTTACGACATTTA
The DNA here is from genome assembly GCA_018207615.1 of Philaenus spumarius. Taxonomy (NCBI): domain Eukaryota; kingdom Metazoa; phylum Arthropoda; class Insecta; order Hemiptera; family Aphrophoridae; genus Philaenus; species Philaenus spumarius. The sequence continues at coordinate 44,763 of JAGFPH010004817.1, read as the reverse complement.
TATTTTTTTTACTGATTTACATGAAGGATGCCGGGTATGACGGAAAAACAACTTTCCCTAATTTACCTGACCGAAGACAGGTACAACAGCAATACAAAATTTGGTATGACAAAAATATAAACATCTGTTCCTTATTTACACGACCGAAGCCGAGTACGACAGCTGTAATAAGTTTTCCTTATTTACTTGACCGAAGACGAGTACAGCAGCTATAAAAAAAATTGGTATGACAAATATAAATATCTGTTCCATATTTACATGACCGAAGGCAGGTATGACAGCTATAATAAGTTTTCCTTATTTTACCTGACTGAAGCCGGGCGCAACAGCTTTAAAAAATTATACTTATTTACCTGAACTAGCCTGGTACGACGGCTAAAAAATGTGTTCCTTGTTAACCTGGCCGAATCCTGGTACGCCAGCTATAAAAAAGTTTCACTTATTTACCTGAACGAAGCCGGATACGACAGCTGTAAAAAGCTTTCCTTATTTACCTGACCGAAGTCGGGTACGACAGCTGTAAAAAGTTTTCCTTATTTACCTGAACTAAGGTGGTACGACAGCTATAAACCAGTAATATAGAGAAAAATTGAATGGATTCGTGTCGTGAGATATTTGTTACGATTCGTGACTTGAGATTTCATTCAGATACCCACGCAAAAAAAAATTTCAATGGGTCAACAGAAGTTTTAACTTCAAAAAGATTGATCGAAATCGGTTCATTAATTCCGGAATATCGCTGAACAAACATAATAATTCGAACACGCAGCTGAACCGCTGACGTGAGTTGAGCAAATTTCAAAAATTAAGTTTATATCCCCATGTTTTAGGGTTTCAACCATCAATTTGGTAAATAGGTCTACTCACGTCGGTGCTGAATAGCTGCAAAATGCTTCGTACGCCATTCCGCATATTGGTTGTATCTTCAATACACAATGCATTGCGTGCTTCGGAAGCCATTCCGCATATTGGGAGTATCTTCAATAAACAAAGCATTGCGTGCTTCGCATGCCAACCCCATGGCAATATGCGGAATGTTTTTTGAGATATAAAACAAACAATATTGAAGGTTTCAGGGGTTGTTTTAACCCTTAAACGCGAAATATTTTAAAATCCTTTCTTAGTGCGCCTCTAGCACCTATGAGAAATACAATTTTCGTACCAAATTCCATGTTCCTAGGCCGTATGGTTTTTGAGATATAAAACAAATAATATTTATGGTTTTAGGGGTTGTTTCGACCCTTAACACTAAATATTTAAAAATTCTTTCTTAGTGCAAATCTAAGATACGTGAGCAATATGTGTACCAAATTCCACATTCCTAGGCGATATGGTTTTTGAGATATAAAACAAACAATATTTATGGTTTTAGGGGTTGTTTCAACCCTTAAACGGGAAATATTTCAAACTTCTTTCTAATTTCAAGTCTAAGGCCTATGAGCAATAGCCTATGTGTACCAAATTCCACGTTCCTAGGCCATATGGTTTTTGAGACATAATACAAACAATATTGATTGTTTCAGGGATTGTTACAACCCTTAAACGCGAAATATTTCAAACTTCTTTCTAATTTCAAATCTAAGGCCTATGAGCAATAGCCTATGTGTACCAAATTCGACGTTCTTAGGCCGTTTGGTTTTTGAGATATAAAACAAACAATATTTATGGTTTTAGGGGTTGTTTCAACCCTTAAACGCGAAATATTTTAAAATCCTTTCTTAGTGCGCCTGTAGCAGCTATGAGTAATAAAATTTGTGTACCAAATTCCACGTTCCCAGGCCGTTTGGTTTTTCAGATATAAAACAAATAATATTTATGGTTTTAGGGGTTGTTTCAACCCTTAAACGCGAAATATTTTAAAATCCTTTCTTAGTGCGCCTGTAGCAGCTATGAGTAATAAAATTTGTGTACCAAATTCCACGTTCCTAGGCCGTTTGGTTTTTCAGATATAAAACAAATAATATTTATGGTTTTAGGGGTTGTTTCAACCCTTAAACGCGAAATATTTTAAAATCCTTTCTTAGTGCTCCTCTAGAGCCTATGAGCAATATGTGTACCAAATTTCAAATTCCTAGGAGGTATGGTTTTCAAGATACTGTGATGAGTGAGTCAGTCAGTGGTATTTCAGCTTTATATATAGATTATAATGGAAAATTCAAATTTTCCGCCAAAATGACGTACTTTATTGACAAATGCTAGCTAAGTTCTGGGCCGATTTTTAAAAAAACTGGAGTGGGACCACCGGGGGATGATCCTCTTTCATTTAATTTTTTTTTATCGAAATCGGTCCATTAGTTTCGGAGTAATCGCTGAACAAACATAAAAAAAAGCGTATAAACAGGTCGAATTGAGAACCTCCTCCTTTTTTTGAAGTCGGTTAAAAACGAACATCTTCACTGAACAAATGTAATTCCATCATAGTACTGTACAAATACATAAAACTACAGTTTAAAGTTATCTAACTAGTTAAGTTATAGTACTAGCCGTATATAAATAAAACTAAAAATTAATAATAGTTATGACAAATAAACAAAGAATGTAAAAGAAACCTTAACTATAAAAATATTAAGTTTTAAAATGACATTACGCACTTTAACACTACACATTCGAGAGCTAAACACTTCGGCGACAAAAAAGGACACTGGGCCGAGTGTTGGCTGCACGACTTGGCAACGTTAGCTAGCTAACATCGCTTGACGCGCTCTGCAGCGGCCAGCTAACATATTAACGAAATTACCGAAACACATCTTCCTATCCCTCGAGCACTCTGGGTATTACTTACTCTGTGCCGCTACTAACCTGACTGAAAACATCGGTGTCCGGTACATCTCTGTTTAACACGTTCATTGCTAAGGACGCACATGTGAGCTTGACACTGAACACTATGAGAAGCGGCCGACGGGCAGTGCATTGCGTGCTTCGCACGCCGACCTCTTTGTTGAGAGTATTTTCAATACACAGTGCATTGCGTGCTTCTCACACCAACCCGCATATTGGGAGTATCCACAGTGCATTGCAACGAGCAAATTTGGAATATTTTCAATACACGGTGCATTGCATGCTTCGCACGCCAATTTTATGCCCATGTGGTATGGATGTACATGTGCTATGGACGCACATGTGCTATGGACGCACATGTTCGTCTGCTTTAAAATATTGGTGATTATTACGTAGACAGGTTCAAAAATAAAGAATAAAGTAATTTATAGGCTACTCATGTATATAAATATAAAAAATATAAGGTCAGCTCCTAGCATAGGAAATACGAAATTCGCGTAGCAGTGAACATGTTAAGGGTGAGGTAAACATCCACTAGTTCGTTTGAAGGATGAGTCACATTAGGAAGTGGTGTGGGAAATTTTTTTTTTCTCCACTTACGCCCTTTCCCCACACCCCCGGCCCATCGCGCCAGGGCAAGGCCAAGTGCCAGGGTTCACGACGATATCTGTAGGATATGTGTTAGCAGCGAAAATCTGCTGCTTTTACACAAGCTCCTTTAGCTGACGAGAAGAATTGGGAATTGGCTTGACTAAACGTGCCTTTCGGAAAACGTCGTTGCAAACAACACGAGATGAGTTATCCCTTGACATTTTTTAAATAAACCTTTTACGACTTCAATTCGTCTCTGAGTATACAGTAATCTGTATTTGCTT
>JAGFPH010004817.1:18343-41010 GCA_018207615.1 Philaenus spumarius | reverse complement strand
TTTGATTTTATACCTATTTCTGGAGATCTATATGGCCAATTTTAGTGGTGTTTATTCAAAATAAAAGGGAATATTGTATTTATTATCAAAATGTCATGAAAAGTAATTTGTATTTCATCGGTATTCTTATAAATTTACTTTTTGAGTTTTTTTGGTTTTAGATTAAAACACTTATACGACATATTTATGAAGATCTTCCGGGCCCATTTTAGTTCTATTTATTTGAAATAAAAAGAAAATATTATTGTTATTATTATAAAAAAGTTATGAAAAGTAATTTGTACTTCATCCTAATACTTCTTATAAGGACACTTTTTGAGGTTTTTTGGTTCTAGATTAAACCCTATTGATACCTATTTCTGGAAATCTATGCAACCTATTTTCGTGCGGTTTGTTTTAAATGAAAGTAAATGTAATTATTATCAACAAAATAAAAATTGTCATTTTTATTTCATCGTTTATTTATTAATTACTTGTTAATTTATTTATTACTGTTATTTTTATAATTAATTATTATAATAATTTCCAGGAAAAAACAGTTTATTAGGGGGTTTTCTTGCTATGGACATAACGGTTGGGAATTAATGACGCACACGTTGTTTTGTAACTATAAACAGAGTTATTCTCATAAACACATTTCCATAGATTTAGTTTGCTATTGACACTTTTCAAAAATATTTTTAATCTAAATTAATTTAATAACATAAATTTACTTTCTATTGGGGTAATGAACGCATTAAAATATACTGAGTTTTTTTAGTTGTTTTGCTCACCACATTAGGTGACCAAGTGACGTAGCCAGTATTTTGTAAAGGGAGGTGTCTGGCCTAAAGTGGCCTACCGGGGGAAGAGGGGGAACCGGGGTGGAAAGGGAAGGGACGGACCCTGAGGCCCTGAAAACAGTGTTTTGATACCATTTTTAACTGACAAATGCATATAAAAAATACGTTTTTATATAAAAAAAATACAAACTTTTTACTAAATATTTCAAAATACTTAAGTACAAAATATAATTAACTAGACTGTAAAGAATGAATTAATTATCCAACTCCGCTGATATTTTTCGCCAAGCATCTAATTTTATATTTTTGTGATCAAATGATAATTATTTAGAGGATCCCAAAGAATGGATTCGTTTCTAAAGGATTATATTAATTTAATTTGCTTCTGAGCAATCCATAGGCCTACTTAATCAATGAATACCGGTTTATTAGAAAACAATAATCAAACGTGCGCTGAAAACGACAAACCTTTCACGCTCTCGTCCAAATATGTTCGGTGAACATTCAAAGTGTTCTTCGAAAATACCGACAGGAGATGGATCGCTGCGTCCGCGCGTGCGACCCGTACAAAATATGACGAATTCAATGCGCACGAGCGGTGCGAGCGTGTGTCTGGGGACTGTCAAGGGTTAACTTTGTCGGTACAGCGTATAGATTTAATTTACTTTTTGTACAACTGGTAAAACATTTATCTTTAAAGTGCAGTTCACACACAACTTTGCGGCTTAGAGTTGTAGGAGCTAGGGATGACAGGGTCTCATTTGAACAGTTGACAATCCATTGTTCACAAATTTCTGCTCTTTTAACTTGAAAAGAAAAAAAATGAAGGGACGGATTACGACCTTTCGTGTTGCTGCAGCCAGTAAAACAACATTTGTGCTGCCTTTTACCTTTATTTGAACTTTCCATTGTTCGAGGTATAGCCGAATCATATAATTACTGAATAATCTATATTATGATAAACTTATGAACTCAAAAAATATATACACTAATATTACGTACGCACTATTCTTATTGAAGGTCTATGGTCTACCGTACACACACACACACACACACACACACCCACGCAAATTCTCACACTTAAACTCACACTAACGACTCCAAACAAAAACTTAAAAAAACACACTACGACTATTATACGATAAAATTAAAAACAAATCATGAAACTGATAAATTTTAGGTTAGGCACCTGCTGACAACGATCTCCATACTAGAACTGGAGTCATATCTACGCACCCGCTAAAAGCTGCTAAAAGGTTGGGGTGAGGGAGGAAAATCACAAGCCTTATCAGTCAATACGTTGCCAAACGTTGCTACTTCACTTGTTTAACAGTCTTAGTTAGGCTTACAGTTTGGATTATACAGAGTGATACAAAAGTCCGGCCACCCATTAATAATTAAAAAAAATTACAGATCCCAACTGGACCATTTTTCACATAAAAAAAAATCGGAAATAGCCTATTTTTAAAAATTACAATTTTTTAAATATTCATATGTTTGTTAATTTTAAATTTTAAGGGCAGATATTTCGGAAAATTATTTTTTATTATGTGTACTTGAAACAAGAGGAAGATCAAAATTTGTCATGTTATTAGTTTTTGCACAATTGCAGTGTAAATAATTTAGGCCAATATCTTTCAATTAACCTGAGTGGCTCGATTTAAATTTACAAAACGGATTCTGCAGTGGAGAAGTGCTACGCAGATGATCCGCTAAACATACTTGAGGTTTATCTTTTTTTTACTTATCTCACTTTTACTTATCTGAAGAATTTTGATTGGAAGTTAGTCAGAATAGATGGAAGAACAACGATGTTAAGGGTCTGCTCCAGTAAACGAGAAAGCAACCGGAAACGCAACCGCTTCTCACTGTATTCCTATCTAAACAGTGCAATTTCTTGCAGCTGAACGCTTTGACATTGCCTCATTTCAAACCATTTTGTAAGTCTATCTTTTGTAATTGAGTGTTGAAAAAAAAAAACTGAATATTCTTTATACTAATTTTTTATTGTGTTAGGAAAAAAATTCAAACTTTGTACTTACAAAATATCAATTATATAACAAATCAAAAGCATTTAAAAAAATGTAAATTGCAAGACGGATGCGTATTGTGACTTTGCTTAAAATGAGACCTTGCAAACAATTTTATGATAAAGAGTGAACGAAATAAATGGTTCGAAATTTAACAATGCTCTTATGGGATAAAAATCCAAGATGGCCGCCACTACAGCAGACCCTTAATTTACCGCAATGTGCAGAAAAATAATGCAAAAAGTAGTAAACGTTGCAATGCCTTGTTTATTTCCGCGAACATTTGTGAAGCTTCGTTCTGAGTGGGGAGTGGGGTTCGTTTACTTCCGCCGACCTTTGATGTTATTTGTCCACTGAAAAATATTATATTATGTTTAAACCGTTTTTATGTTTTATATGCCAAAAAGTGTAAAATGTACAACTTTGTTGTAAAAATAAATAACGTTAATTTTTGAAGTTATAGTTCTTTGCGCCTATTGTAATCGGGGTGGGGTGTCGGTTGAGAAACCACGTCACGCGTTAGGAGTAAAATCCGGAAAGTGCCTTTTTTTACCTTTCTTCGTATATTCGTATACTTTCCTATACTTCAAAACGTAGGATTGATTTGAAACTTAGCACTTATCAAGGACCGATGACAATGCAATATTAATTTTGTTGGGTGTAGTAAGTGAGCACTGATCATGGTCCCCTGAACACGTTTTCGGCAATCATTAAACATTTTATATGCAGGGTGATTCACGACGATATGCAGAAACTTCGGGAGCTCATTCATTTTGTTGGGTGTAGTAAGTGAGCACTGATCATGGTCCCCAGACTAACTGTGACCAACCAAACAGATGCAACGATAGTATTCATAAGCGTATGTAACAAAGAAGGAATTATCCACTTAGTTTTAAATTGTAGTCCCTTAAAATTTTGAATTCATACCTAGCATTTGTTTATTTTTCCAATAATTATAAAACAATATAGGCCTAAGTTAAACTTGAAAATATTTATTAGTCTTTGGAATAAATTGTGTTTAAATGTTCTTTAGAACAGATGAGGTACGATCCATATGGTACTAGACTATGTCAACGATGGTAATTTAAAAAATTAATTATCAACCCAAAAGCCCAAATATATATATTAATTATTAGTTCAGACCCCGAAAGAGGAGCGACTCGAAGGATCCTTGCCCGAGTGAAGATTTTTCCTTGAGCCTGCTCTGCCCACAACTACCACCATTGACTATAAACAAAATGGTCGCCATTTTGGTTATGGTTGTCCTAAAAAAGATTTTTTTTCATCAAAATTCTTATTTCAACAGGACCTTTACAGTGATGTATCACATAACTATTGGTCTAATTTGAAAATTTTGAGTTACCCCCTCCCCCACCAACCCCCTTTCGACCAAAATTGAACAATGGGTATTATGTTTCTTTAGCAGCCCCTCACTGTAACAAAATATTGCCGCAAACCGCATTTAGCTATTTTAACAAATAACCAAGATAAAGGGGTGTGCAAGTTACTCTACAGTCACCCTGTATAATATAATAACTGATAATTTCTAGTTGAAAATAGTGTCAAAAGTTTATTTTTGACAAGGTATTGAATAATTACAAGACAAGTGTATGTCATATTATGAACAAACAAATCTATACATATAAAAGGCAAAGCCCTCACTCACTCATGTGAAATTTGGTACATGTATTTGCCACAGGGGAAATGATTTTAAAATATTTGGCCTGCAAGGATTGAAACAACCCCTAAAACAATACATATTGTTTCTCTGTTTGAAGTTATTGTTTGTTAATGATGGATGTTGAATTTTATTATATTATTCCCGAAACGTCGTGTGTGATTATTTAACACACAAATGATGGCAAATGTCCGAACATATTGTTTGTTATATATTTCAAAAACCTTACCACCTAGGAACTTGAAATTTGGTACACATATTGCTCATAGGCACTAGAGGCGCACTAAGAAAGCATTTTAAAATATTTGGCCTTTAAAGGTTGAAACAATCCTTAAAACAATAAATATTGTTTGTTATATATCTCAAAAACCTTACCTCCTAGAAACGTGAAATTGGGTATAAGTATTTGTCATAGGAGCAAGAGGCATAATAAGAAAGGATTTTAAAATATTTGGTCTGTAAGGATTGAAATAACCCCTAAAACAATAAATATTGTTTGTTATATATCTCAAAAACCCTATCTCCTAGGAACGTGAAATTTGGTACACATATTTTTCATAGGACCTAAAGGCAAACTAAGTAATGATTTAAAATATTTGGTTTTTATGAGTTAAAACAACCAATAACAAAATAAGTATTGTATGTTATAATTTCCTTAAAGCTAGAAAACAAAAATGTTTTACGTTTATTTCTTACACGATAGATGTAAAAAGTAAACCAGTTTTACATTTTGTAACGTTCTGCTAATAGGTGAAAATGCATTAACAACCCCTAAAACTGTAAATATTAATTGAATACCGCCTAGGAACGTGACATTTGGTACACATATTGCTCAATAGGGGCTAGAGGCGAACTTAGAAAGTGTTTTAAATATTTGGCCTTTAAGGGTTTAAACAACCCATAAAACAATAAACATTGTTTGTTATACTTTCCTTAAAGCAAGAAAGCTGAAATTTTATACATTTATTTCTTAGAAGATAAATATAAAAAATAAAGCAGTTTTACCATTTTATCAAGTTCTGCTAAGGTGTGAACATTTAGTAACAACCCCTATAACTATAAATATTAATTTAATACCGTTAAGAAACGTGAAATATTTGGTTCACATATTGCTCATAGGCGCTATAGGCGCTCTAAAATAGGATTTTAAAATATTTGACCTTTAAGGGTTGAAACATCCCCTAAAACAATATATGTTGTTTGTTTACTTTCCTTAAAGCTGAAATTTTTTACATATATTTCTTACAAAACACATATGAATACATTATTCATACATTCCTTAAAACTAGAGAGCTGAAATTTTATGAAAAGTAAATGACTTTTACATTTTGTTACTTGCTGCTAGGTGTGAAAATGTGTTAACAACCCATAAAAACAATAATTATTAATATTCATACATTCCTTAAAACTAGAGAGCTGAAATTTTGTACATTTATTTCTTACACGATACACATAAAAAGTAAACCAGTTGTACATTTCGTTACGTGCAGCTAATGGTTGAAAATGTAATAACAAACCCTAAAAACAATTAATAATTTGTATTCTTTCCTTAAAGCTAGAGAGCTGAAATTTGGAACTTATTAACTTTAAGAAAATATTTAAGATGTAACCTAATCAAAACTAACCCGATCTATGCATTCGCAATTAAAGACGCTGCAAATATCAAGCTAAGACTGTGATTTACCAGTCTGTAGATTTAGCGGTTGAAAAAAAAGACGCTCTTCACTCTGAATTTTTTATTTATTTAATTTATTTAGCACCCATACCATGACGAAGACAATTTACGGGCAACCAGTGAACAATAAGTACCAAAGTAATTGAATATAAATGTTATAATTCACTTTAATAATAATAGATGAAAGAAAATGAGAGAATACTATGACAATTAATTATAAATCATGGTGATGCAACAAAAAAATTCCCTGTAGCGAAGCAAGGGTTTTCAGCTAGTAGATAATAAAGAGATGCATAAATGGTTCAGTTTTCATTCAAATTAAATATACAAAATTTCAAGAAATAAGTTCTTAAAACTAAAAATTATGAAATCAAATAGAACAAAAAATACATAATTTATGAAGTTTAATGGAAAAATATCAAAAATAATGTGTAGCATGTATATATATGTATGTGTAAAACCGAATCCAGTTTTGTAGGTTTAAGACGTAGCGTTTAGAAGAATAAAACCTCTATTTCAAATATATTTAATTAATTAAGTGTAGACAACAACGCCATTTCTTTTTAGGTTGCAAGAGAACCTATTGCTCAAAGTTTAAATCAGAAGTCGGCTTTGTGTAAAGAGTTGTTTTCTAATTACACAAAGTAACAATGGGTCAACATTAACATTAATTTCTATAATACAATATGATTTATATGCCTATAGTTACAATATTCTTTTAATATTCCCGTTAACATTGTTTTATTGTAATTGTATGTAATTAATTTAATCATTGTATTATCTTTCAATAATAATAACGTGAGTGGACAGTGGACGTTGTAAGGAACAGGGCTGGTGATAAACAAATATTAGTCAAGAGAAAAGTGCCAGCCGTTGAGAAAAAACGAAAAACCTATGCAGGAAGCTGCTCGGCTTGTTTGCCACATTACGGTGGGTAAAGTGACAAAGTGGTAGTGCGAGGGGGAAGGGGAAGTTGTGTGCTCTTCCTCGAAACTATCTCCTTCTCTCTCGCACAGTACTCAAAATAAGTCTCCGCTTATTAAAGCCATCTATAGTTCGTGATTTCACCACGGAGCGCTGGCCTACTGCTACGCTTAAGACTGGCTTCTTGTTACTCCCGATAGATGCCCTTGCTGTGCCGTCGTTTTTCCTGGCTTCATTTACTACTATACTCTTGGGACGTCTACTCATTTTTACATAGTCAATGGTATAAGCGTCACTGCAATAGCTCATGTTTGATATGGAAATTCGCTAAAAACACTTAACGTACCATAGTACAAACAAATGTGTACCGATCATCAATTAATTTATCCTTCCGATTATATTTTCACGACCTATTGTCCTAGGCTAAACTATAAATAAAAACGACGTATTGTTTCAATGCTATCTTACTTATCAGAGTTTTATTCAACTTTTTTAACAACTGGAGACTCTTGAAATACAATGCGAGTATTTTATTTTCGTTATCACAAAACAGTTTTATTCATTGTTTTATATGTACAGTATTTTGTTATGAAGACGCCAACAACATCCACTATTAGTAATATCACTATTAGTAACTAACTTATAACAGTAGCCTACTAGCCGTCGTGAACGGCTTCTACCAAGTTAAACAAAATGATCCCCATAAGCAGTGCATCTATCGACGTACGAATCAGTACAAAGAGCTAGGTCGAACTGAAATCTTACCGTGTCCCACTTAAAGAATAAAATTTAATTGGGGTTTTTCAAATCTCAGTGCCCCAAAAGATATATTTTTAGAGTGGTGTTTGAAAAATTCAAACGTAGACAAGTTTTTTAAGAAGTTTGTTAAGAAGTACTGTTAAAACAGGTTTTGACTAATTTGTTCCAGTTTCGAAATGGCCACCCTGGACATATATTTTTACACAAAATACAAGGTCGATGGACCAATACAAAGACTTGTGCCGGTATTGAAAATATGCAGTTGAAAGATCGGCACAGTCTAATAAAAGGAGATGAAATTAGGGAGGGCGCGCTTTCTGTTGACTAGCGAGTGAACTAACAGCAATGGTTAAGAGCAGAAAGTTGTAGTGGCGATGAATTTTAGTAAATATGGGTTTTTCGCTTCGCTTCGCTTTATGCTTTCTGATTTTAATTTTCCTCAAGCATAGATATTAATTTGATTTATTCATGTGAGATAACTAAGAGCTCATTTCTTTAAGTATGTTGGAATTGTACATTGGAAAATTAATATGATTTCAGTAGTTGTCTTTGTACTTTGAGGTTGATTCTATTTGATCCTGTTAGATTTTCCGTTTCTGGAACTTTCTATGATGAACCGATTGGTAAGAGAGGGATGGCGTGGGGTTAAAGTAGAATAACGAGTTCTTTTCTAAAATGTTGGTCATGGTGTACAGTCGTGAGATCGGTGCTGGATTTTTTAAAGAAAGAAGCCGTCTTAGCAAGGGAGCCAGATTGATTAGTACAATGATTACATATTCTATTGAAATGTTAAGGTTTTGAGTATAGTTTCATTGTTTGACTGCGCCGTTTTCTTTCCTTCTAAGAAGATTGTTACAAGTTGGGATAACCCCATACACAATGGGGTTCAGCTATACAGGGGTTGGTACACTTCTAAGCTCTACAGACTTGCACTGGCCCTAGCAACAAAAATTGTTGGGGATTGGATGGCCCAACAATGGTCTACCACGGTTGGCCAACGGTACGTATTGGCCAACTTGTCTTCGTTGGGCCAACCCACCAATTCCCAACGGTGGGCCAACTATTGAATGTTTGGGTGGGCCAACTAACCATCAGTCTACATTGGGGCCAACTAACCATCAGCCTACATTGGGCCAACTAACCATCTGCCTTAGGCAAATCCACGGTGGCCATTCCAGCTGAATACACATTTTGTTGTACTGGATAGGTACACATTTTGCCAACCATAATTTACCATTAAGCCCCAGTAAATAAATGTATAAATGAAAATTGAAATTAAAAAAGGAATTAAAATTAAAATGAATTAAAATTTAAAAGAAAAACATCAATAATAAAAATTGAACTACTAATACCAAAAAACACTTCAGGAATAAAAAACTAAAAACAAAGTAAATTACTGTAAAAAAACATTTATTATCTTAACTCAAATGTTGAGTGCCTCTTTTCTAGACATGATCTCAAACACTTTGATAATTCCCTTTGCACAATGGAAACATCTGTAAGGCTTCTATTATCGTCTATTGTTAAAAGCTAGTTCCACTGTTTTAAAAAAATGCCATTTATCTTATTTTATTATTTACACAAACAATCAAGTAATTAAAGTTATTGTTTATCAAACTGAAAACTCAAAGATCACTGTTGAAATCACACCATAGAACCAAACCCTTCCTAAATATATTAGACACAAACACTGGAGGCTCTAAAGTCGGCCTACATAGACACACAAATATCCCAAACCAAATTTACAGAAACGTAGATCTTCTAATAGTTTGAAATGACTACTCCAACTATAATTATTTACCTTTCTTTATGCTGAAAAATGTGTAGTCTAACAGTTATTTTATGATTTAAAAAAACATCGGTGTTTGTATGGTCACATTAAAAGTAACTAACATCATACCACAGAAATTTGTAAAAAATTGTGAACGAACTTTTAGTATACCACTACTTATTGGAATAGAATTACATAACAACTTTTAAGGAAAATAAGAAGTACTTATATAACTTTGCAAACATACAAACATAAAACATACTGTGACTAGAAACTGTAAGTTAGTTTATTTCAGTTTTTCTGTTTTTATGTTAGGACCCAACTTTGACAAAAGAAGTAGTGGTATTAGGTATTATAAAATTTCGCCAATGTGTGTAGCCTATCATTCTAATTTAATCATTTAACCAACTAGTCTGGCAAATTTGAGGTGAAAATTATATATTTTTGTTATTTTACAAATCATCAATTTTAATTTTAAAAGTGGTGATGAAATGTTACCTACTTGAATTACTAGCCTAATAAGGGCAAGAAAAAAGATTTAAGTAACATGAGGCAAAAGCGGAAATTTAGGCTATTCGTATTTTTAACTTTCTACCCTAATGTATAGTTATAATTATGTTAGGCCTATTTAAAAGTAATATCATTAGTTGTAGGCCTAGCAGCAATTTAATTTATGTTATAAGTAAGAACAATACACTTTTAGGTTATCTTTACATTTTGTTAAGGTACCGCAATAAAAAAATGTTTATCCTAATTTTTAGATTAATTATATATATTTAGACCTATTTAAAAGTAATATTACTAGTTGGAGCTGTAATTTCATTTATGTTGTAACTGAGAATAATACACTTTTAGGTTATCTTTACATTTTGTTAAAGTACCACCTTAGCAGAAACATTAATTAACAAAATTGCTATCTCAATGAAATTCCATAACCATACTAAATCACGTACAACATATATGTTATATTCCCGTAATCACAGAGTTTACTTGTTGATTTTAAAATTACATTTATACACAAAGAACTGACCGATAAAATCAACCGGTTGAAGTAATACAAAAATCGACTGAAAAACATATTTTTTTTTAATACAAAGCAAGTTGTTGAGCAATAGTTTTATTATCTGTAGGCCCAACGTAAAATATTGTGGTTGGGCCAATCCACAATTTTCAAACAAAGGCCCTTCGTAAATTATGTAGGCGAGGGCCAACGATGTTTAATTCGGTTGGGCCAATGTTGGCACATTGTTGGCAAAACCACCCACCATATGCCAACCATGCCAACCAATTCCCAACGTTGGCCCAACGAACCTTGTTGATAGGGGGTAGATCATTTCAATGTCGTCGCAGTTTTGGCAAGCCAGGATTCGTTTTGGTCTTCAAGACAGCTCTAACGCAGTTAAGCTGGTGGCAAATTTCAAACTCATCTATATTTGGATCTGATTTTTGTATTGGTATGGTAACCAAAGGACACTTTTACAAGGTGACAAATTTATTTTTACTAATTAACGAAACAGACTTTCGTCGTGTTAGAAATGAAGAATAGTGACGCCATTGACTTGGGTCAAATAGAAGTGATATTTGAAATTGTAAACTATTTTATATAAAGAGGCTATGTGGGTTTTATTGCTCTTGGATATCAGATTTAATTTAAGGATTTGGATTGAATTTAGATTTAATATTTTTAATTTAAAGTGTTTGTAAATTGAAAGATTTTACTTTTTTTTTTTTTTTTTTTTTGCTTTTGGATATTGATACCTTTTACATTTATTTGTTAAATGCACAACTTGTTAAATTTTAGCATTTGTAATTTAGAGTTTGTAAATAGGAGATGTGATATTTTTGGCTTTTTGCACATTGATTTTCCTTTTAGTTTCATTTGGTTAATGAACGAGTTGTAGAATTTTAATTTAAAAGTTGTAAACGCAAAAATGATTTTATTTTTTATTTTGATACTGATATTTCTGATAAATGGACCTGTCGCCCGTTATTTTATTTAGCCTCTAGTAAAAATTTGGCAAATGTATGTGAACAATGTGTTTTTTTTAATGTATAGTAAGTATCCTTTTAGTTTTTGTTTATGTACAGACATGTCTGGTTATAAGTTTTTTTTTATCTATGTCATATTATGCACATGTTGTCTAATTTTGTTGTAAAAGTAAAGCAAACAGTGCATTATGAAAATGTTTCATTGTTTTCATTGGTTCTCTACCTGTCATGTCATGCTCAGTTTGGTCATTGGATTTTCTTTTTTCAACACTCCTTCCTTTTTTTATATTATTATTATTTCTGTTTGTCTTTTTTTATTATATACTAGTGGACCCAGCAATGCTTCGCTATTGCTTGATTTAATTTAAAGTGTAGTAAAATTATTACATTGCCTTAAGCACTCGAATTTCAAAATGGTTTTTATGCCACTTAAGAATATAACTTCTACACAAATTTAGATTTATAGTATGTAAACCTTTATAGACAATAAACATTTTGTTTGCTTTTACCTAATCTAAAAAAAATGATATTTGTGAAGAATTTAAAAGAAAACTGATTCAAAATTAGCCAAAATGGTTGCAAATAAACGTGTTTTGGTTCATTTGAGGCCTAAAATTATATTTAGTTTTTGATCCAACTCAGCTAATTTATATATATTATGTAACAACCAATGTTTGAATTAAATTAAAATATAATATGCATTTTTAGTTGATTTTTGTTTTTGTTTGCTTTAAGTTGGTCAATCTAACCTAAATGGTTTTGAAGAATAATAAACTGATTATAATAAATGCTAAGAAAAGTTACTATGGAAATGAATTTAAACAAACATGTGTTACTAAGCATTTTATTAGAACAGCTGTTTCGTGAAAAAAAACGATGTTCAGGTTTTCCCGAATAAGAACATTTTCCGAAAACTTTTATAATTTTTCTTTCCGTAAAAACCTAATTCGGACTAGTAAAAAAGAAATAGCCAAATTGGTCCAACCGTTCTCAAGTGATGCGCTTTACCAACGAACAGCATTTCATTTTTATTATAATACTAGGTCAGAATGCTATTTTGTTAATTCTGATGTATTCATCTTTTGCTTGTTATTTACAAATTATTTTAGGTTATTTACAAATTAATAATGTTTTGTAAAAACAATCAAAATAATTATGCTACTAAGGCAAAACATGTATAAAAATTGGTGTGTAACCAATTCCTAGTAATTGGGATTTGTTCAATAGATTTTTATTTTATTTTATTTTAGCAATTCAAAAAATATTTCTTACAAGTTCTTACAAAATTACTTACAAGTACAAGTAATTACGTTCTTTACTGACACAAAAAAGAAGTAATTACGAGGATAAGTTTATTTTTGTAGTTTAAAATAAATGTTAATAGTAAGTAAAAAGAATACTTATTTAAAATACAAGTAAAACAAATACTTGTGGTTCATTTACTTAGTTATAAGTATTTACTTACAAAAAGACAAGTATAAGTATTTAGAATGGTGTATTCAATTTAGCCTTTATAGTTTTTAATTTTTGTGTCATACTTATATTTAGCTTTCCAAAGAATACTATGATTTAAAATGTATTACCAAGATAGCTTTTTATTTTAAATTTTAGTCAGTAAAAATATAAATTAAAATTTGTATGATTATACTTTTGTTATTATTGTAAATTGCAAATTAATGACATAAACATAATGTTTTTGAAAAGGTTAAGATATATTCTTACAATTACAAATGTTGAAATGTGTAACTTAAGTATCATTTTAAAAAACTGCAACCCCAAAAATAGTTTAATACATCTATTTTTTTTTTAAATGAGGTGATTTGTACGACGAAACATACATCTTTCATGGTAGCGCGGAGTTTTTGTACTATAATGACGTCACTGGACAGGGAACGGGTCGAGGGGTTTGAGTTTGTTTACATGACTATGAGGTAACCTTTTCTATCTAGTGACCTTGGTCTAGGTCGGCAAAATCAGATGGAATTTTTGCCGACCACTAAATTAGTTATAAATTATAACACCAGTAGCGCTATTTATAATAATTATGATTTGAAATGTCGTCTTATAAATTTGTTAGATATAATAACGATTTTAACAAACAAACAAACATGAGTAACAATAAAAACTACATTTTGATACTATTTACAAGTATTAAGTAAAATAGATAAACTTATAACTTATTATTTAAAAAAAGTACATCGGTACGTTTATTCGTGTAAAAGTATCGGTAGTAGTGTATTAAAATTGTGTCTATTAATATTACTCGATGGTTTTTATTTCGATATCAGCTGTTCCAATAATTAATTTGGTGAATTTAAACAATGTATTGTTGCCTAATGTTTGCGGTTGTCCTCGGTTGAAAGCGATAAAATAAGGACAGAATAAAACAGCGAAGACAAGATAAACCTTTCCTTAAAAATCAACGCCTAGGCCTATAAATTCTTAGAATTTAGGAAGGTATTTATTTGTATCGCTGTTGATATTAAAATCAGCTGATCCCAATAATTTAGTTAGTGCTGTCAACGTAAACTATGTTGTCATTGTACCTGAGGAAGGTTACTGAGAAACAATAGGTTTTTTTGAAAAATATATATTAAATTTATTATTAATATATTAATCACAGTGTGATGAAAAGTATCGTTCATCACACGGGCCAAAAGTGGCTTTTCGATCCTCGCTCATTTTGGGTATTGAAAATAGCGTTTTTCCGGTCTAGGTAGGCAAAATCAGCTGGAATCGTATCGAAAAGCGTCACCGGCCCTATCGATGAAATATGCTATTAATCGCTTCTACGAGTGAAACCGCAGGTACCAACGCATACATTCCTGTATACATAACATAATTCCTAGTATACATTAATAGTAGTCACTCGAATTTTGTTATTAATGCCCAGCAAAGCCGAGCGTCCAAAAATTATAACACTTTCTGTACTCAACGATTTGCTGAGACGGTCGAAAGTAACCGCAAATGTTACTTATTACACATTGTATAGTTTGTATAAGTGAGAGTTTCTGATATTTATGAACTATACAGAGTGTCTAGAAAATATTGTTCATAATTACACCAGAGGAAAATAAGACAAGAAAGTTTCAATAGACATAGGTAAAAAAACATCCTTAGTTTTCGAATTATTCGCCACTTTTGTTTAATAAACAGTCAATATCTTTGGAAACAGAAAAGTGATTGACCTCAAATTTGGTGTACGTGTTTGTTTCGTAACCTTTAACCCTTGTTCTAGAAACCAGAACTTTATTTTGTATACTATAAAAATGGCGGCCTTTTAAAATTTTAATGTCATGTATCTCTAAAACCACTGAATCTACAAACAAATTTTAGGAAACAAAAAAAGTTAATTTTTAATAACAAACAAAGCTGTTTAACCCCCCCCCCCCCCCAACCACAATAAAAACACCCGATCAACAGTAATAAATAGTAGAGAAAAAAAATATATTTTTAGTCTTTAGCCGATAAATCGGTTACCTTTTGATCTGCGGAAAAAATAAAACCACCGTTTTTTTCATTATTTAAAAAATAGTTTTTTTTGTTTTTTATACTATAAATCTGACAGAAAACTTTAAATGGGGAGCCTTTCCTTGTGTTTATTTACAAACATTTTGCCTATATATTTTTTTGAGAAATTAAAAAATATATAGGCAAAATGTTTGTAAATTACCACCATTTACCAATTTGGAGGCCAACTTTCGAATTTCTTATAGAACACTTTATATTTGATAGTTATTTCGAATTTTACAAGTCATTTTTAGTTCTTGGTATTTTTTGATGCGACTATAAGTTGTAGCGATAAAAGGTTTTAAACACACCATCAAGCCCGAAGCCAGAAACCCCGAAATTTAGTAGTAAAAATGAATACTAGGTTTAAAAAGTGCAAGTTAAATTATAAAATAAGCAACACAACAGAGGATCGAGCAACTTTACATCATTTTGCATTGGATGTAAAAGTGGATGAAAAACTTGACAGTGAACGTGTTAAAAGGGCTCAAATTCAAATCCCCGGCCCTGCCCTGCCCCCCCCCCCCCCCCCGTTTTCCTGCCTACGGCCTTGCACACCATAACTGAGCGGAAGGTATTTTGGTGTGCAAACGTTTTGAACAAATAAAACCTAGTTTAGATAAACAAATAAAATTTCAAAATCAACAAACACACAAATAATTTTGTGAAACCATAATACAGGGTGCGAACACATTTACATAAACAGGTGTTACCAAAAAAAAACCTTAGCGCGCTATACAGGATCGGACTGTATATATTAAAATAAGTGAAAAGTGTTCCGTAACTTTTTTTCAAAATCGGCTTGGCTTAGTCGAAATCCACCATCCTGTTTTTTACAAAAACTCACTGTAACTCCAGAAGTATACAAGATATTGAGTTCAAATTTGGTATAAGCATTTTGAATGTTACGATTTACAAGCGCACCAAACAACAAGAATGGATTTCCATAATGTTGAAAATGGCGGCCGTTACAAATTGTTTACGACCGCGGAATAACTTTAAAACCTTTAACTTTACAAAACATTTACAGCAGACAAACTATTTTACTTTTTTAACGACAAACAAAATGGGGTTTTATCGTTTCTTTAGGTCAAAGGATAACCAAATTATCGAGGAAAAAATCTGAAAACATAATTTCTAGGGTAATTGTCTACAACATCCAAAATTAGACTAAAATCTACTTTTTTTTTAATTCTTATAGTTTTAATAAATAATATAAAACCCATTGTTCTGAAACGTTGGTTTTAGGCTAATTTTAAATGTTGTAGACAAATACCAAGAAATTATGTTTTCAGTTTCTAGCGAAATTCCATAGGAAAAATGAGCTATTTGCAGTGACTCTTATGGTAAGACCTAAGGTCGGGAGTAGCAAATGAGCACCGATCATGGTCCCCAGAACACGTTTTGAGGTGACATTAAAAATCATATGTGTTCCCACTCTACCGGCCGCATTTTAAGTCCGATTTGGTCGAAATTTGGTACACACGTTGGTTGTCTACGCCGCTAGGAAGAGCTTGTTAGCCAAAAAAATCCAACAACCGGAAGCACGTTTTTTGACCGGAAGTAACAATTTTTTAGATCTGTGCTACGAGAATGAAACTTGTTCAGAGTTTGATCTAAAATAAACAAGTGTAGGATAATATTCTGCACATTTTGTCTTTTTACGCGACCTTAAGGCCTTTCCACACCGCGGTCACACTATGCCACGTGATGTCACGTGACAGACGTGCAATTCACACCGCCACAGACGTCTGTCAGGTATTGTGACTTCGTTTCAGCTGTGTCAAATCAGTTCAGTTGCTAATCTACAGTTGTACACTATATATATCCCTGTCTGTATCATGATTTTTTTATATATTATGTACATTATTTTATATGTAATTTTTTAAACTAATTTCTGTATACAAATAATGCCAGTTTGTATTAAAAATGCCTTTTTTTTTTTTTTTTTTTTTTTGAAGCCTTGGTTTTTAAACCTTGAAGGATTTTGTTCTAAGCTGAATTTCAATTTAACATTAAAGAGTAGAAATAATAAAAATGTATGCTAATATTAATATTGATGTAAGTGTAATAAATATTAACACCTTACATGGTGTTAGTAATATTATTAAACTACATTCATTGACTGACTATTATGGAGGGTTATTATGAAAATAACTGTTTATAAAATACCATGATGAAATCAAATAAATATTACATTGATCCCTATAAAAAATTTTTTTAGCTATAACAAGTACAAAAAATAACTACTTATTATTTTGTCGCAGTTCCTCTGCTATTTCGCCCCTTGCTACTAAGTCCATTGAATTCCTGTCTCTGTATTCCTCCAAATCTACATTCCACAGCACTGGAGGGGTTCTGACGACTTCGATTGACTGCTCCATAACAGAAAACGAAAAGCTAGCAATACAGCAACTTGTAAACTGCCCGACAGAGTGTGGTCATGTGCGAGTTGTGGTAGCGGGCCAGTGCTCATGCGCGCGGCCGCAGACGTCGACAGATGTTTGAAAAGATCGCTGTCGGAGCGATCCCGCAGATTCGTCTGTCGACGTCTGTAGCGTCTGTGGGGCTCTGCGAGGTCGGTGTGAATTGCACCATTTAAAACTATGGAAACAGATCTTTTGAAAAATCTGCCACGTGATGTCACGTGACATAGTTTGACCGCGGTGTGAAAAGGCCTTTTATAGATCGCTTGGTTCCCTCAAAATCGATGAAAACGTAAAATACCGTAAAAGTACCAGGTTCAAATCCACGCGGTGGATTTTATGGTGGGGGCATCTTCTGATCCGAGGCCGACGGCCGAGTTTTTAAGCTGCGAGCGAAGCGAAGCTCATAACCCGAGGCCGCAAGGTCGAGGTGCAAACTCGCAAAAAACGTTTTCCGCTGAGATTGGAACGAAAAAGCGCATGAGTCAAAGCTGGAGGCTTAGGTGCAAACAAATTCTACTAATATATTTCGTACACACAGGCAACTATTCAGCACCGTCGTGAGTAGACCAATTTCCCAAGTTAGTGGTTGAAACATTAAAACATAGGAATATTAACTTAATTTTGGGAATTTGTCCAACTCACGTCAACGGTTCAGCTGCGTGGTCGAATTATTTGTCAATTACTCGGTTATCTTTTGAAGTACAAAAACGACAATAAGCTATTTTGTCTTTCGTTAAAAAAGACAAATATGTTGTCTCTTGTACATTTTTTTATACGTTAACGGTTTTCAAGATATTCCACTTTCAAAATTTTAAAGTTATTAAAATAAATTCTTGATGCATGGTACACTTGTAAATGGTACCATACAAAATGCTTATTAAAAATTTTAACTCAACACCTTATCTGTTTCAGTAGTTGCAGTAAGTTTTTGTAAAAAAAACAAAATGGCGGATTGCAACTAAACTAAGCCTCTAATAAAAGCGTCCAAACATTTTACACTGTTCCAATGTTTACAATCCGATCCTATATAGCCCACTGATGGCACTCTGAAACGTGTTCTGGGATCATGATCGGTGCTCATTGACCATTCCCGGCCTTAGGCGACAATAGGTCAAGTTTTCTTGTTAAAAGTTCCATCACAATTGGATAGGCGTTTCTGACAATAAATCCTTACATTGAAACATACGTTCAAGTGTTTATAGTTTAAAATGATTCGACCACCCAGCTGAACCGCTGACGTGAGTTGAGCAAATTTCCAAAATTAAGTTTATAGGCCTACGTTTTAGGGTTTCAACCAACAATTCTGGAAATAGGTCAACTCACGACGGTGCTGAATAGCTGCAAACTACTTCGCAAGCCATTCCGCATATTGGGAGTATTTTCAATACACGATGCATTGCGTGCTTCGCACGCCATTCCGATTATTGGTAGTATCTTCGATACACAATGCATCGAGTGCTTCGCACGCCAACCCCCGTATTTCGAGTATCTTCAATACACAATGTATTGCGTGTTTCGCACGCCAACCCCACGGTAAAGTCAGCCACATGCCTTTGATCCGGTTACTTTTATGGTATTTTACGTTTTGATTGATTTTGGGGGAACCAAGCGAGCTATGAGGTAGCGTAAAAAAACAAAATGTGCAGAATAACTTGCTACATCTATATTAAATTCATCGTCGTAGGAAAAATCTAAAAAATAGTTACTTCCAGTCACAAATCTTGCTTTCGGTTGTTGGATTTTTTTGGCTAACGAACTCGTCCGAGCGACATAGACAACCAACACGTGTACCAAATTTGGACTAAATCGGATTCAAAATGCGGCCGCTATAGTGCCAACATATATATACATATATATGATTTTTAGTGACACTCCAAAACGTGTTCTGGGGACCATGATCGGTGCTCATTTGCTACTCCCGACCTTGGGTCTCATCATAAGGGCCACTGCAATAGCTCATTCTTCCTATGGAAATTCGCTAATAAAACAGCGAAGACAAGATAAACTTTTCCTTAAAAATCAATGCCTCAACAAACAATTTGGGAAATAGGTCTACTCACGAAGGCGTTGAACAGCTGTCTGTGTGTATGCAATATATTAGTAGAATTTGTTTGCTCTAGTGGCCTCGCGAGTTTGCACCACTTGGCTTCGAACCGGGTACTTTTATGGTATTTTACGTTTTGGTCGATTTTTGGGGAACCAAGCGAACTATAAGGTCGCGTAAAAAAACAAAATGTGCAGAATAACATCCTACATTTACATTTTTAGAAACAACTCTAAAAAAAATGTCATTCTCCTAGTCAAAATCTCAAAAAATAGTTACTTCCGGTCAAAAAATGTACTTCCGGTAGTTGATTTTTTTTGGCTAACGAACTCGTCCGTGCGACGTAGACAACCAACATTTGTACCAAATTTGAACCATATCGGACTTAAAATGTGGCAGCTAGAGTGCGAAAACATATATACATTTATATATACATATATTTGATTTTTAATGACACCCCAAAACGTGTTCTGGGGACCATGATCTATGCTCATTTGCTACTCCCGACCTTGGGTCTTGCCATAAGGGCCACTGCAATAGCTCATTTTTCCTATGGAAATTCGCTAAAAAGCAGACCTAATACTATACTTTCGTCAATTTACTCTACCGCGCATGACCGTAGCAATATTTGTCTTGACTTCGCTTCTTACTCGTCCCGATGCAAATGCAAATCCCCAAGGCACAAAGACACAATAAAAACGTTGCAAGTTTGAAAGCTACCCCGGTAAAAGTAGAGGCGTCGGAATTCCTACGGGACCCTATTGTTTCCCCAATATAACTGCTGTTGTGGTGTCGACTAAAAACACTCCCAGCGCAATCTGTATAATCCCGGAGAACAAAAGGGCTTCAGTGAATGTGTCACGTGATTACGTAGTCATCAGATAGTATTGTCACATGTGTAATTAAAATCAAACAACGTAGTTGTCAATTTATAGACGAAATATTATTTTTAATAAATTGATATGTGTAGTGTAATTATAGGGTGGCCTACGTGGAGGACCGGGGGCTCCATGAGGGGCCCTAAATAATCTAGGCTAAAATTTAAATTTAATGTATCCCACAAAAAACGGAGAAACTTTTAAAACTTGTTCCGGTATTTAATTTAAATAAACGTTAAAAGGAACTGGCACATACTTTATCACAAACATATTTAAATTATTAAACAAATTCACTGTGACTTCATAATTGTATGAGAGGGTAGCAGATTAACTAATAAATATTATTATTATCTAGAGAGAAAACTATTCAATCGATTTCGAACAAATTTACACCAAACACGTCAATTATGCCTGTATAGATGCGCGAAAAAAGGTTTTGGAAAATTTTGAAAAACAACCCCCTTTATGGCCAAAAAACCCCAAAAATCAGTTATTATTATTAGTATAAGCTAAACGAGAATTTTTAGAAAGATGCTGTT
Organism: Philaenus spumarius; assembly: GCA_018207615.1. Lineage (NCBI taxonomy): Eukaryota > Metazoa > Arthropoda > Insecta > Hemiptera > Aphrophoridae > Philaenus > Philaenus spumarius. The sequence goes on along the minus strand of JAGFPH010004817.1, from coordinate 20,002 downwards.
TTTGCATATAGTATGGTACATTAAAGGCTACAAATAAGCCAAATTTTATCAAAATCGTTAGAGCAGTTTTTTATAAAAAAATAATAACTGATTTTTTGGGTTTTTTTTGCCAAAAAGGTTTTTTTTCAAAAACGATTTTCGTGCATCTGTACAGGCCTACTTGACATGTCTGGTGCAAATTTGTTTGAAATCCATCGAATAGTTTCCGCTCTAGGTTTGTATACATACACAAAAAAGTAAAAACAACTTTTTTGGACTCAGTCGGTCCCAAAACGGATATTTCCACAAAAATCTCTACACCGATTTTTTTGCGATCACTTTACTTTCTCTATAATATAGTATAGTGAGAAAGTAAAATTGATATGAACATAGGTCTCGAAATGCTTCTTTTACCAGCTATCCGCCATTTTGATTTTTGTTCGAAATCACTTATATCTCTAAACGGCTGAACCGATTGAGTTGAAACTTTGCAAGTAACTCATCAATGTAAAGACCCGCTTTAACAGAAATATACAGTTTTTTTCCGATAGTGTATTTCAAAAATGGCTGCTCTTTAAACATTTTCAACGAGAATAACTTAAAAACCGTAAATCTCTATAAAAAAGAAAGCAGTCATAGGACTGCCGACAAAAGTGAAAACTGTCATGAATTTAAATCGGTGGTTATATTGGTTTAGTCCGATATTTGATCAACATTATTTTAGGTTATGCCTACACTGAACCAACACACCTTTTATAGCATTCAAGTTAGCAAATTTATACATTTTAAAATAAATTAAAGGTACCAGAAACTAGCACATATAGTTGAGAATTTGTAGCATGGACTGTGACCTCGAGATGCGCAGTGGACTCGGAGTTAATTCGAGTGGTGGGGGGTCAGAGAGGATCAGTCTACTATCGAGCTTTGAACGGAACACTTCGGTCTAAGCCCTTGTACGGGTTTTCAATAACATTATTGTCCGTGCACAAATCTATTTACTATTTAACTATCGCTGTTCATTTTGTATTGTTTATATTTGTATAATTTTAGGTTTTCATCACACTGTGATTAATAATATATTTATTTTCAAAATAACCTATTGTTTCTCAGTAACATTCCTGAAGTAAAAATGACAACATAGGCCTAGTTTACGTTTACTGCATTGACTAAATTATTAATTTTAATATTCACTAAATTAATTGGAACAGCTGATATCAAATCATAGCGTAATATTAATAGACACAATTTTAATACACTACTACCGATACTTTTACATGAATAAACGTAGGAATACTGATGTACTTTTTGAATAAGTTTATTTATTTTACTTAACAGTAAATAGGATCAAAATCTAGTTTTATTGCTCATGTTTGTTTCTTTCTTAAAATAGTTATTATATCTATCGTTATAAGTTGTTTTAACGTTAACCGTGAACAAGAAACAGGTCCGCGAGCGATACCGACATCAGACAGACAAAAATTGAGGTAAGGATTGTTTCGGATTCTTTGGTGTATGAAACGTAAATAAACGAAAAATCACACTATTCTCAACAGTCTACAAACAAAACTCTTATTATATTTATATATAAATATAAAAAGTCCCATATCTATACAGTATTTACATGTTGCAAGTAATACAACACCAAAGCTGTCGACACAACTTTGATAGTAAGTACAGGGT
>JAGFPH010004817.1:0-11215 GCA_018207615.1 Philaenus spumarius | reverse complement strand
TAGAGGAAGCTACATACCAAATTTCATTCAAATCCGTTCTGTAGTTTTGAAGAAGTCATTTTTTAATAACTTTGATCCCCCCCAAACCTCCCCTAAAATTTCGAATTTTTTCAAACCCTTTCTTAGTGAGCACCTATGGCCCTAGAGGAAGCTACATACCAAATTTCATTCCAATCCGTTCGGTAGTTTTTGAGAAATCGTGATGAGTGAGTCAGTGAGTCAGTGAGTCAGTGAATCAGTGAGTCAGTGGGTTTTGGCTTTTATATATATAGACAACGTTTATATCTTAAAAACTAATTATTGGAAGTTTTTTTAAAAACAAATATAGATTCTTCATGAAATGTACTATAAATTATCAAGTTTTTAGTAATATGTATTAATAATTGAACGTATGCCATTCTATATAATGTAAATGTTGATTAAATAAATATTTATTTATTACATTTATTTTTCGAAAACGTATAATTATTAAACGATTTGATTCAAACTTTCCACATATGTTTTAAATAACTATTTACAATACATATTAAAATTTCATAAAGATTTGTTAATAATTATGCAAGTTAATAACGTTTACGGACAAAATTTAAATAACCGATTTAAATTTTATAGGCCAAGTTAGTAAAGGTATTAAATATTAATTTAATAGTTACTTTTTTGTATATCGTTATTATAAATATGTTTTTTATACATGGTATAAATTTTATTGAAATCGGTTGAATATTTTTAAAGTTATTACATTTTTATTAGAAACAGGTAATTAAAAATATGAATCTATATATAAGTTTAAAAAATCTACTTTTTATTGACTCACTTCCTAAAGTTAATACTTAACCGATTTTGACGATTCTTTTTTTATTTAAAAGATAATTTCAAGTTCTAAGTCACTGTGGAGCTAAATATTTGATTTACACTTTTATTTTGGTTACATTCCGAGTTTTAAAATTAAATCATTATGCTTCAACTAAATCAATAAGAAATAATTGGTTCTAAACAGCTGATAACCTAATTGAGTTTCAAATAAATAAGTTATTGGCTTTACTCAACTGTCAACAGATGATATAGGTTAGGTTATTCTTTATGTGTTTTAGGTCTGATTTGTTGCTGTATAAATAAAATTAAACTATAAAGTTTTTATTTCTGTCATCCCTGATAATAAATGAAAGTAATATTGTTAAGATACATGTAGATGATAATTGAATTGAGAATTTGAATACTTTTAATAAATTAAAAAAGTCGAAAACAAGTTGAATTTTGTTCCTTTATATCAAAATTGGTCGAATTTCGACCACAGGAGATATTCATAATATTGTTTTAAATATTATATTATAAAACTTGTAAAATATATATTTAATCATAATATATATAGGAACATATATAATATATTAATATATGTTTTATATGTGTGTTAAAAATATAGTTAATACAAGATAAAGTAAAATTTAAAACATTGTGTTCCCATGCGGTCAACTAACTAGAAATTGTCCAAAGTCAATGTTGCTTGATCTATTCAACTATTTAAAATTGTTATTAATAACAAGGACATTTATTATTGATACATTATTGATACATACAATTTTTTAAACAAGTAAACTAAAAATATATCAAAATTTGTTGTAAATAAAAATACACTTTCTTTAAATTTATATTTAAAAAAAAGATTTATTTTTTTACACTATTTTATACCAATATAAAATTTAAAACCTTTTATGAAAATGTTCTAGTTAGGCTTCAAAATTCCGTAGAGAAAATAAAGTTGTTCTTTGTTTATCAACCTGCTATTTATTTATTTGTAAATTTTGTTAAATGGCTATTAGTTTTTATATATTTTCATGAACAATAACAAGACAGATTTATGAAATCAAATAATATAAAACATTTTTGGTGGATTAATAGGAAGAGTCTTGACTCTGCCAAAATAAAGACAGTTCAAATGATTTTTAGTAGGATTGTATATTACAATAATTTGGATTTAATAAAAATAATTTTAAGTCAAAATTAAAGTAAAAAAGTAAATAAATTTAATTGTATCAAATAAAATAAAAAAACTTACTGCGTTCTATTGGTTTTCTGGCAGAAGGACGTTAGAATAAATCATTTAGAAAAAGTCTTTTCATGTGTAGGTGGTAGTGTAGTTACGACATTATTATAATCTTTAGGCTAAATGTATATTTTAGGATTGTATTTAACTACAGAGATTGTATTATTTTATGTCGTTTCAAATATATAATGTCTAGAATAAACTATCATTGTGGTAAAGGCCGCGGTCAAGGGTCTCGGTTATAATCTAAGAATTTTATTGAAAGGCAGAGTGTTTACTTGAACTAAAATGTTAGGGAGAGAGCAACACAGCCTAATTTTTCTTGCCTCGATTATATCCGTTTGACTTTTACTGGCTAACCGAGAATGTTGGCTGTCAGTGTAACCAAACGTATATTAAATAGTGCGTGATAATTTTCATTAGTATAACCTAGAGATTGTGTAGTGCATTTATTCAATTTAGATTACTATTAAGCTCTTATTTACTATTTCAATAGAGTTATTATTACTTTACTAAGTCAATATAGACTACTAATTATTCGTAAAGGAGAAAATGTATTAGTTCACTACTCTATTTAAGTATAAGTTTAGGTAAAAAAAAAGTGTTAACTTTTTTTTTTAAACGTTCTATATTATTATATAAATAATAACTGTGCACAACAGTTTTAGGCTCTGAAGCAAACTTATATGTGTGGCTTTTGTATAAAATACATTTTTAATATGTTATATTTCTATTATGTGCGATTTTTATTAGCATAGGGGTTTAGTTTAGGAGGATTGTTTTTTGAGGGAAACATACTTTTCGCTAAACTTCAGATCCATTATAGTTTTAGTTGTATTCTAGTATAGGCACAGTGGATCTGCAGCACCCCCTATTTCCACTCGATATTATTGGTAACATGAAATATAATAATTAGGTTTTCTCTTTCATTCCTTCTTTATATTTGTACAATATAATATAATCCTTACGCTTAATGTCAGTAATCTTCCACCAGTTTATAAAAAGATACAAAAATCTTTGTATGGAACTGTGCGCTTCACAGTTCCGGCTGCTTGAAATTTGATGTTGTGCTCATGCGCACATAGGAATCTTCATGCAGGGCTACGAGGGAGAGAGCGCACGAGAGCACTGGTTGCTCGCACATTGCGGTCCCCTGCGTCAATAAAAAAATAAAAAGGGGCCTTTGTTCAAGAAATGCTTTAATCCTAAAAGTAATTGCCTATGAAAACGCAGTCTACTACATAAACCAAATTATAACAATCTGTATAAATCGTATTGTCTGAAGCAAATAAATAGTCGGAAAACAATTTACAAAAGACTGGAACAAACAAAACGTTTATTTATTTTGACAGGTGTGCACCGTCGAATGCTCATTGCCATAAAAAGCTTTTCTGTCTTACCCAAATAATTTGTTCTATTTAAAATAGTGTGAGCCCTTCCTAAAAGTGTTAGAAACTATTTTTAAATTTTGTTAAAATGTCCAACAGCAAAAGAATATTTTGACAATGGTCGTAATTGTTTCAACCTCTAAAATAAATTAAACAATACATTTGTACTTCAATTATTTTCCTACTGAATATGAAAAAGTACACTTACTTTGAAGTTAGACAAGTATAAAATATCCTTATAAATTAGAAATTAATAGCAAAATAAAGTTCTTTCGAAGCATCTTAACTTAACAATCATAACAGCACAGACAGTTTCATTGAAATTATACCGGCCGAGTAAAGACCCAATATTATGGGAATATTTTACAATCGTATATACTGTAGTTCAACAAGAGTTATTGAAATTTACACCAAGGAGCAACTACCATGCACATATTTTACAAACGTATATAGGATCAACAAGAGTTATTGAAATTTACACCAGGGAGCCACTACGATGCGTATATTTTACAAATGTATACAGATCAACAAGAGTTATTGAAATTTACACGAGGGAGCCACAACGATGCGTATATTTTACAAATGTATACAGATCAACAAGAGTTATTGAAATTTACACGAGGGAGCCACAACGATGCGTATATTTTACAAATGTATACAGATCAACAAGAGTTATTGAAATTTACACGAGGGAGCCACAACGATGCGTATATTTTACAAATGTATACAGATCAACTTGAGATATGATATTTTCCAACAGAGAGCCACATGTATGTGTAATTTTTACGCGATCAACTTAAGAAGCGAAACCGGGTATATATAATTATAAATTATATATACTTATAAATAAAACAACTAATTTTTACACGTTTTGTTTACTAACAAAAATGTGTCGTTTCTGTACTACCCCTTCTCAAAGAGACAAAATAGGGTATACAGCAAATCAACCTGTCCACTATGTTACATAATTGTAATATTTCTCCCTCATTTTCTTTCATCTTTTATATCACGAAAGTGAATTATTACATGCATTTTCAATTAATTTGGTATGTTTTGTTCATTGGCTGCCCTTCAATCGTCTTCGTCAACGTATGTTTGCTGAATAATTTAAATCAATTAAAAATAAAGAATTCAGAGTGAAGAGCGTCTTCTTTTTCAACCGCTAAATCTACAGACTGGTAAATCACAGTCTTAGCTGGATGTTGCAGATCGAACAGATACGACTTTAATATGCGCATGCATAGATCGGGATGGATTTGATCAGCTTTACGCATTTAAATATTTCCTTTCAATTAATAAATAAAAATTTAAAATCTCTAGCTTTAAGGAAAGAAAACCAATTAATATTTATAGTTTTTAGGAGTTGTTATCACATTTTCACCAATTAGCAGCACGTAACAAAATGGGGAAACTGGCTTAGGCCTACTTTTTATGTGTTTTTCAAGAAATAAATGTACAAAATTTCAGCTTTCTCGCTTTAAGGAAAGTATAGCAAACAACAAAATTTTTTTTAGGGGTTGTTTCAACTCTTAAACGCCAAATAGTTAAAAATTATTCTTATTGCGTCTCTAGTACCTATGAGCATATGTGTACCAAATTTCACGTTCCTCAACGTTATTCAATTAATATGTATAGGGGTTGTTACTACTTTTCAATCCTTTAGCATAACGTTACAAAGTGTAAAACTTTTTTATTTTATATGCATCTTGTAAGAAATTAATGTACCAACTTTCATCTCTCTAACTTTCAGGAAAGTATAAAAATTAATATTAATTGTTTTAGGGATTTTTACTACATTTCCACCCCTTAGCAGAACGTGACAAAAAGTAAAACTGGTTTACTTTTTATATGTGATTTTAAGAAATAAATGTACAAAATTTCAGCTTTCTAGCTTTAAAGAAAGTAAATAAATAAAATGTATAGTTTTAGGGGTTGTTTCAACCTTTTGAGGCCATATATTTTAAAATCCTTACTTAGTGCGCCTCTAGTACCTGTGGGCATATGAGTACCAACTTCCGCGTTCCTAGGCCGTATGGTTTTTGAGATATAAAACAAACAATATTTATGGTTTTAGTGGTTGTTTCAACCCTTAAACTCGAAACATTTCAAAATTCTTTCTCAATGCAAATCTAAAGCCTAGGAGCAATATGTGTAACAAATTCCACGTTCCTAGGCCATATGGTTTTTGAGATATAAAACAAAAAATATTTATGGTTTTACAGGTTGCTTCAACCCTTTAACGCGAAATATTTCAAAATTCTTTCTTAGTGCGGCTCTAGGGCCTATGATCAATAAATATGTGTACCAAATTTCACATTCCTAGGAGGTATGGTTTTCAAGATACTGTGATGAGTGAGTGAGTCAATGGTATTTCAGCTTTATATATATAGATATTGTTTGTCACAATATTTGAATTATAAATACTTTCCTACTCGTACAGACGTTATAAAATTCTAAACCTACCCGAAATTACTAGGTGCTATTTGCTATTTTAGCAGGTAGAAAACTCTTAAAGACTGCAGTTAGGGAGGGTTGGGATGGTACAGTTTACGAAATCGTAGTTATGACTTTAGTTGCAAAACAAGGCCATAAATATTTTGACTGACAACTTATTTCCTGTTGGGATATTTATTGCATTGGCTAGCTATTCCGACAAAGTGGAAGTATTTTTGTCAAGAAACTTAAAGTGTTTGCCAAAAATAAAAATATTCCCACGTTTGACTTGCACTTTGAGCAGGTAAAAAGGATTGGGAGGTAATTGTTAACGAAATCCGTTTTATAACTTTAGTGTCAAAATCAAGGCCAGACATTTTGACAGACGACTGAACCGCACCTGAAATATTTATTGCATTGCCGAAATATGCCGACAAAGTAAAAGTATTTTTGTCAAAAACATATTGTGTCTCTTGGACGATTTTCGTACTATGTATTCATCTAATTCCAAAATTTCGTCTATAATGTATTTTTTATCGAATATATTATGTGTACGAATCCTTATAAATGGACCAAGTGCCATATTATAGTCAATAGCATTTTTATATAAACCTGTATAATAAATAAAGAGTCACTTGAACCATCATGTTAGTGCACAGTTTACAAGACATTCACCTTCTGCTCAATCATGAACATAAATTTTTACAGCAATATATACTGTTATATTTTGGCCGATAATACAGCACCTCACAGTTATTTTCACTATAGTTTCGAGAGACAAATGAGACTTGTATCGATCATAAATTATATTCGGTTCTGCATAAATAATTTCGAACAGGTTTTGCATCTCTGCATAACATATTTCTCTTACTGTCAAGCTTTACTATGATGCTTGACTTACTATATTGATTTTAGTGAATTTATTTAAGTTGTATACTGAATGATGGGTATAGACATTAAATTAAATTAAAAGAGTTTTGGTCTTCCTAATTTATTTTACTCAGACATTAGCTAAATAATGTAGGCGTAATACCCTAGTCTCACCATGTGGTATTATTTCAAAGGAAAATTCGAATAAAGAGCATGTTGTTTGCTTTACAAAGAAAAGGTAATACAATTGATTATGTACCAAAAGACCCCTTCGTTTTTGAAAAAAAGGTACATTCAAGATGGCGGACAACATTTTTTAACACAAATTTCAATACAGTGAAGAATGCAATTTCAATACAGTGAATACATTTATTTGCATTCATATAATTTTATTATGTTCTGGAGAATAACATCGCTTGTTTGCAAAATATTTTGCCGTACTTGGACTTCCGAGACACCCGGTATATGTTGTGTTGCATAACAGGACACATTTTTTTGACATATCTGAACCTCTATGATTTTTTTGGCTTGAGAGGGTAGGGGGTTAACAATTTCAAATGCAAATGTAGGGCATGTAATACACAGCTGAACAGTTTATTAAACGAGAAACATAATGGCGCAAACTAGAACTTAGTATCTTGCTTCGTTTCAAAATAATGGACAATCAAAGTTCTGGAAAATTATATTTTTATTATAACACAAACGCAGGTTTTTGTCCAAAAAATTGCTAAATTTTCTTCATTTGCGTGATTTATTTGTAAAAAGGCAAAACTGAGTGCTATATCAATAAATATTAGGAACAAAATGACGCAGGTACAGCTATTATATCAGTACATGAAAAATGTTACATGAAAAAGTTTTTTAAGACATAAACTCAGACGAATTAGTGGCACCTTACTATATTTACTTACAGTTTCTATTTTTAAAATGTGTTACATTTAACATCAACGTACAACTGACTTACTCCAAAATTACAAAGGGTCAGATACTAAGTAAAAAAGTTATGAAACTCAAGATATATACAAAGTTTTATTAACTTATTTTTGTAACAAAAAATAAGGGAGGTAACAGGACTTTATAAACACTCTGTACAGCCTAGAGATAATGTAAACTTAAAAAAAAATTAAAAGATTAATAATTGGGTTTTTTAAATACAGATGTGTAGGTGCTTTATTCATTCATCTTTTACTTTATTAATAGAGGAATTAGCTGGTTAAAGCTTGAATTTAGAAAACATTAGTCTCAAATAAAAGTCATACAATATGGTATAACCTATAAAAAAAACATTAGCAACGAAACATATAAAATTTACCAAATAAAATGTAGGCCTTCAAAATTCTGACCCGAAGACCATATATATGATTTTTTTTTTAATGTCACGTGTTATAAACTAATTGGTTGAATAAACTAATATGAATAAATTAAGAATAATAGTTTTTAAGTTTAGCCTACTAGTGAAACTCAAAGCCAATTTTTGTAAGAGAGCAATTTTTAAAATTCGTATTTTTTTAAACAGTTACAATATGTTGTAGGCCTATCTGAATTTGTATTCAGAAAACATTTAAGCATATAAGTGTATAGGAATAAAACTAATCGATTAAATTTGGCCACTTCCTGATTGATTATATGTTTATGAGTTTAAATGCACGATGTCTTTCGTTTTATAGGTTGGGTCTCAATTTATTACATTTTATACAATTAAATTATAAACTATGTAATATTTTAGCTTAATGACTTTATCCGCCTATAATACTGTTAACTGTAATTTATTTTGGGAAGCGATAGTTTCACTAGAGGACACATTATATAAACTACCTTGAGTGGTTTCCTTAAATTTACATTAGTACACTATTGAAAAAAGAAATTTGACAATGCTCTTTGTAATTTAGTACATATTCCAGTACGTTATTACATCAAATTAATTTTAGTTATACATAAATATTATAACATAGTGCAGGCCAAGAATTCTGGTTTTAATTAAAAGTTTACTACCATTATTATAGAAAATAACTTACTGTTTAGAATAATTTACTTATAAAACAATAATGTTTTCAAAAAATATGACATCAGCTACTAATGTTAAATAGCGTATATACTTTTATAAATTACGATTAAAAGAAAAGAAATTACAGTGGTCTATATTACAAGTTTTATTTACTGGTCTTAAAATAAAAAATACGAATTAATTTCCAGATTACGTGCAAAACATTCTGAACTTTTTGAATAATTTATAAGTTTTAAATACTAAAATGTATGATATTACTGTTCCTTGTTCTTTTAATTTCTTTCGTATATTACAACGGAAAATCATTTGTAACGTTTAAATAATTCGATTGGTACCAAGCAAGGTATACAAAACTACTACGGCTGGATGAACCATCCGTAGTTAGTTGTAGAGAATTGAAGCGGCAACACTGTACCAAGTACATTTTGCCGCGAAATCACCACAAATCAGCTTACTACGTTAGCCGTTAGGAGCGCTATCACACGGCGAAGTCCCAGTTGCTGCAAATGCGTAATGTTCGACCTTTTTACACACCGGGAGAAAAACTCATTTATGGCAACTGACTCTTATATACCTTATTCTTCGATAAGAATCATAAATATAAGCCAAATAAATTGTGGCAACGTGTGTATGTTGCCACAATTTTTTATGTTGCCACAGTGTGGTCTGGTACCGGTGAATGATGCCACAATAGAGTGTTTACCAACGCACACACACACACACACGCACACACACACACACACACACACACACGCACCCCCGCTCAGAAACACACAGACATCACTCCGAAAACCACTTTTTTAGGTTCAGGGGGACCCAAAACGGATATTTCCACCAAAAACTAAAAAAGTCGAAAATTTTGACGAATAGAATACGTTCTCCATATACTATGGTATAAGGGGAGAAAGTAAAAAAACGCATTAAAAGTCTAAATTTAAAGCTTCAAAATGGCCACAGAACATAGCGATTTACTGCAAACACTCGCTGAATGTAGTATAGTTTTACTTGCAATGATAGTTCAGTCAAACAATAAATGTATCATGACGTCACTAAGCTTTTACCTACCTCTGTATTAAAACCAGAAACATTCACGTATTAAACGCATACATCCAGTAATAAATTGTCACACAGCCCGGTTTTAGCGTCTGGCTTTTATAGAAGGTGCAATTACTTACAATTAATTTAATATAATGGCTTCCACGAGGGGAACAGACAACCTATTACAGTGTTCCATTTGTAACATTTTGGTTATACGTAGTAAATTTATTTTCGAAAATGTTCGCGTAAAGATGAAATGTGTTTTGCGCGTAATGTTTGGTTCAATTTAGTTGAAGAGACTTTGGATGGCCTTGAAGCTAGAGAACTGAAATTTGGTCCCGATTCGTCAATGTCTGGGTATCCTTATCGAACTCACTAGTCCAGGGTTGTAGAGGACATGGAGAGAGGGAGCATTTGACTTTGGGAATTGGTTTGGGGGTACTTAGGAGGTAAACATACTAAAAGGCCGCTTCCCTACCCCCTGCTGCTTCACGGGAGGGGTGAAAAGATCCATTTTTCTGGGTTTTCACACATCCCCTTCAGTCCTGGAGACATTTTTTTTATATGTATTTATAATGGGATATGCTTTACTTTGAAGGAAAAAATATAGTATCCCCAATTTATTGAAAACCTACATGTCTTCTTTAGTTATCCTGTCTTAATATTTTAAAAAAATTACAAATTAATGTCTTTCATAGAAGTCCGCAGATCTCTAGTTCCTTGTTTTTTTTTTTTTTTTTTTTTTTGAAATCGTAGTATTAGGTCCAAGTTTTTCCCATCAAGCAAATTTTCAACAAAATCCCCAAATTCAAATCTATTTATCATAAAATAATCATAGAAGAACAGATAAAAATATAGTAGTATTATACTATTAGCACTGAACTATTTAATCACTACAATAACAAAATAATAATAGTCGTTAATATAGTTTTGGTTAGGAAGTAATAAATGTGTTACTGTAATTTACAAAAAGAAACAATAATTTAAGGACAATTTGAAGTTTTGTTTTACTATGGGACAAAATTAAAAACTTTTTTCAGAACTGAAAAATACACAAAATCACTAACTTTTATTTTTTAGAAAGTACAATATCCATTTAAGCTGCGTTACACTGAGTCCCAATGTCTTTTCCAGGAGACAGAACAATAATTTGCAAACCAGTAAACATGGAAATTCTAAATAAAATACAAATTGACGGTCCGCCATTTGGGTTACATGTAAGCAGTCCCTTTTTGAGAGTCAGATAACCTGAAAACCACATCAGTAGGTGCTGCCATCTATGATCCATGAATGTCTTCTACAACTACTTAGCATGTTCACCAACTTATGGCATTCAACACACAAAAATTCCCACACAAACAGTGATTTATGTCTCCTCATGGAGACGTTTGGTCTGAGGAGGTTATATCTCGAAAACGGTGGGTCGTACAGAAAATGTTG
>JAGFPH010004816.1:96061-111009 GCA_018207615.1 Philaenus spumarius | reverse complement strand
TCTATTTACTAATAGTCTGCTTTTTACTTTATTTACTTTTATTTAAATGATTCTACTTTAATTGTTTTGCGTCACAAAAGAATTTACATGTATACAAGAATTATAAATGTTTATTATTATATATATTGCGTCCTTTGTTTTATTTAGACCAAACCTCTATGCTTTAGACATTATGGGAAATTGCTGATTTATTATCATCATGTAGCATTTCTGTTACATGGCTGTTAGTGTTACAGCCCGAAAACGCTTTGTTTTCCAGATCTCCACCATTTTGTTTTTTTTACAAAATAATTCATATCTAGAAAAACGTTCGACTGATTCGAGTTCAAACTTGGCATGAAGTTTAATCTAACAATGATCTATCTCATCTATCCATTCCCAAAAACAATTAAATGATCTAACTCCGCCATTTTGAATCGGTTTGAAAAACAAACAAAAAGCGTCTGAAGAATCCTACTAGGACCCTCCTTTTCACCAAAAATCAGCAATTTTGAAGCATATTTACTACCACTTATAAATCCGGTAATAGAACATATAGGCCTATATATATATATATATATATATAAATTAATGAATTTTGGGTATTGTCTTCAAATGATCTGAAAGGTTAAGAAACAAAGTCCTACCCTCCTCCAACCAACCGTTTTCTAGTTGAGTGGTACAGTTAGCAAAACGTTACCACGGAATGGTAAACGTCCTGGGTTCGAATGCCGATCTTGGTCTATGTTTTTCACCTGTAATTTAGTTAAATTAACCCTTAACTGGGGAAGTGTGTAAGCAGAAAACTTATTACAAATTAAAAACAACAATAGCTTTAAAGTCGAAGTTAAAAACTGGAAATATAAAAAAAGTTCAACAAGGTGAACATCTACAATACCTGATAAGCACAAGTCTTGCCTCCCATCGGTTCACCGACGATCATCAATCCATGCCTCACCAGAATCATCTCGTAAATCTGTATGATCTTATCCAGATACCAGTCTGTCGCCTGCAGGTTGTGAGACGCGAGTTTCAGTTTAAGCGTTTCCACAAGTTCTACTCTATCAGGCTGTGGCAGGACCACTCCGGGGAATAGATCAGAGTAAATGCCTTCAAACAGTGGCAAGTCCTATAAAACAAACCGTTGCTTCAGATACATGATATTCATTTTACAACTTATGAATAAATACATGGTACATGGTTAGTTATGCCCGCAGTAAACGTTTCTTCTGTGTTGCTGTTACGAGTATTAATTTTAGTTATTAACCCTGGTACTGTCAGTAAGTCTCACACAGCGTTAGTCAATTGAGTAGTCTGTGATAACTCGACTTGTATTGTAAATTTCACACACTAAAAATCATCCAATCTCAATGAAACAAAATCCATTGGAAAAAAATGATTTAAAGTTTAATTTTTGTACCGTACGACCTGTCACATCAGGACCCTCCCATAACCGGACGCGTCTCCAAACAAATTTTCGTATTTTGATTGTGTGGCGGATGGGGTAGAATAATGTTTGCGCGCCGCACCTTGTAACATTTCCAGCTTCCCAAAGTACAATAATAATATAGGACCATAAGTCAATTTTAATTCGAGAGAGCAATTTTATTTTTGAATCTAATTTAATTTACATTGCAAATGTTTTTAGAAAGAGAGCTTAATAATTAGAAGCAATTTTTAACGTAAACGAAATAGACTAAAAGGGCAGACAAATTTTAAAGTCTTACTTCTTACTTCTTCTTTCAAGCTTCCGGCTTTAGGTAATGCCGACGACTCGGTGTCCGTGGTAAACCGCAGCTGCCAATGCCCAGTACTAAAGTCAATTTCAGTATTAATTTGAATAAATGTAAAAGGCAGACAATTATTAAAATCAATTATTATATTCAATTTAAATGTGGAGTTTGAGAAAATGGACAGTTTATGCACTGATTTCAAGACGCGGAAACTATATGAGTTTTGAGACGCAGTTAGACAAAGAAGCGTCTTAATGTCTAGATGAGATAAGAAGCAAACACCTGAAGGCGAGTTCCAGGAAAAATGTTCTATGTGATTTTCCACATGCAAGATCCAGAGGGAATGCTTGGGTTAGCAACCAAATGAATCTGATGCAACAACGAACACCTATGTGTCGTGAGAACGCCAAATTAAGGTAGCGGTTGGAGAATAACGCTAGCATCACTTCTCATCGAGACATCAAGTTAGTAAGACGTGTGTTTTATTCAGTAAGTAGTTTTGTCATGTGAATATTTTACAAGACGGTGATGTATAGAAGAACTGATTAAAATTTTTACGAAAGTTAATAATTATCATCGACAATGGTGTGTATTGCAATCGGCGAACTTTTCAAGTTTTTTTTAAAAAATGTGACTGTAAATCGGAAATGAAATAGACTACAACTGTGTAGCGCGTGCGAGTGGGTTTTTTCTTTTTTTAAATTAATAAGTTTGTGTGTCTGCCTTTTTGTAAGTATGTACAGTGCACTTAAAATCTTTTCCATTTATAAGTTACCAGCTCTCTTTAAAATTTTATAGCCTATAACTTGTAATATATTTGTCTGTATTTAAATTGTTCTTTGCTATATATATGATATTAATAAATGTCAAAGGTCATTTCTAGATTGTCTACTTTGTTTGGCCCAATCTAATCCTTTTCACAATTTTTCAATCAGGTCGTAGAATTCACAACCCGAGATAAAATAAAATTAAAGTAGAGTCTTGCAGCAACTACATCAAAACAAATTTAATTATTATATATATATTTTTTTTTTTTTTTTTTTTTTTTTTTTTTAAGCAGGGCTTCTTACAGCCTAGTTTTTTCTTAGCGGGCTGTGACCTTGAAACGGTCAATAACTCTCTCCCCCTCAACCCCTCTGATAAGTTATGTTGAACATCAAGATAAAATGAGTGAAACAAAAGTTATGCTTTTAAGAAGATCGAGGGGCATGGCTTCCACAAAAAACATGTACAGTGTGAGAAGCACCTAAAAATCAAAACTTTTTCAAAAACTGATGTAGCCATTAATGTTCCTGAACGGTACTGTAAGTAAAACTTAATTTATATTTTATTGTGCTGAACTGTAGCCCTACCGGTAATTTTTTTAAAGCTAGTGTGCCTACTTTCTTTAAACATACTTTAGATATTTAATTACTGTACTGTAATAATTACAATTGTGTTTTTACAATGTATGTCTTCTTTTATTGTTTACTTTTAATTACCAATAGTCTATAGTTGTGTACAGAATGTCAATTTTTTAGCCTATATGGTACATTGTAGTACAGTAAATACAAGTCCAAACCGCTTGAAACATATAAAAATAGTATTCCACAATAATGGCTTTCATCGTTTTGGGCCCTTTGGCTATTTGTAAATGACCTCTTGCTATATCCGGATTTTTCCATATCCAGATCGGCCGGTCGCCACATTAGTCCGGATATGACAGGTTGTACTGTATTTACAAATTTGTTCTAAAACGTATATTTCCATATGTAATCATTGTTTTAAAAAACAATATCGACTTGTTTAGGATAATATATTTTGCCTTGATAAAATTCGAAACTAGAATATGCTATACCAATATGGGGTGGAGCATACAATAAAACCCTCATACCATTAATTACGCTTCAAAAGTTTTTTATCCGAATAATGTTTAAAAAGACTCGATTAGACCACTCTGCGCCTCTTTTTAAGGAGTTGTACATTTTACCTCTCAAAAATTTATACATATACAAAGTACTGAAATTGTTTTATGAGAGAAGTGGTGATAGAAACAAAGTTTTGGAGCGTACATTAAGTATTTTGCGTAATAATTTAAATGTTAAAGTTCCGAGACCTAAATTGACTATTTTCAAGAAATTTTTCACTTACCTTGCACCAACATTTTTTAATTTACTTCCTGAGTACATAAAAACATGCCCTTATAAGCGCAAATACCTGCAGCAACTAAGGAATTTCTTACAGGAGCTAGAATGTGTTGATTCATTTTATAACACTTTAATTTAGGTAATCTGTTTATAAAAGCGTGTAGGTGTTATTTTTCTTTTGCTATATAAGAATGAATGTATATTATGTATGTGTATTGTATGGGTGTTTTGGTGTGTAAGTATTTTGTCTATGTATGCTTGTGTATGTTTGTGTATGTATACTATGTATTTATGTATGTAAGTATATAAATATATGTGTATGTATTGTGCGTGTATATTTTTGTATGTATGCGTCTAAATGTAGATATATGTATTGAGGTTAATTGTATATAGTCTGTTTTTTCAAAATATATTTTTCTTTCTTGTTATTGGAAAGCAGCGAAGCTGTAGTTTTTAAGTTTTTGTTTTTTTAAATGTACTTAATATTGACGTTAATAGTATCTTTGGAAGCCGGTCGGCCATTTTTATTTTTATTTTTTTGTTTCTTTGAATTTGTTAACTTACTCAACTACCTCAAACATGTTTTCAAAACATCGAGGTGGTTTAAATTGTTTTCCTTTTTGTACTGTATATATTTAGACATTTTTAGGTTTTGTATTTTTATATAATCTTACTTGTTTTCAAGATAAATTATGATTTCTCATTTGTTAATGTAATTTTAAATTATGTATTATTTTGATTTTGTTAATGTACAAAAGGAAATGCAATAAATTTTCATTTCATTTCAATTGTAGATTTCTAAACAGCTAATGCGCCGCGAGAATGCACAACTAAATAACAGAAACTTGTCACTTCACCTTAATAGCCTCTTCCACTTAACTGTTTTATTCCATAAACTCACCTGAGCCAAAAACTTGGGTAAGTTGACGTCGACGATGGCTCGCAACACGATGACAGCTTCGTTCTGTTGAGGATACTTGAGCTTCAGATTCCCGGCTGCAGTCAGTACAGTCTTGACTGCTCGCATTCCGTAATCATAATGACTCTGTGAGGACAACTGCTCGGAACACAGTTTGTAGGTGTCCACTATTTTCTCAGCCAGACTGTACACAAACGAATCTAGTATTATTTGTTTTGTTTTTTGGGGGGTGTGGGTTTACATTTGAAATAGGTGCTTAGTTTTTTTTGTTGGGTATCTTTGCAATTATTATTATTTAAGTTACTTTTGTAAATTTAAATTAAGTATTTGTGTGTGCTGAATGCTCAGTTGTCAAAGGTAGTGTGCCAACCTGGCAGACATTCTTATCAAGGTCGTAGCCAGGAAAACTTTTCGGTGAGGGTCAGGCCAGGCCGGGGCTTTGAATTTAAACCCTTTTAACACGTTCACTGCTAAGGACGCACATGTGAGCTTGATACTGAACACTATGAGAAGCATCCGACGCACAGTGCATTGCACGCCAAACCCCGTATTGGGAGTATTTTGATACACCGAGCCTTGCATGCTTCGCACGCCATCCCTCCCATATTGGGAGAATTTTCAATATGCAGAGCATTGTGTGCTTCGCACACCAACCCTTGTATTGAGAGTATTTTCAATGAACAATGCATTGCGTGTTTTGTTAGAGTAAAGTATTTTTGTTGAACCATCTCATAGTTTTCTTATTTAATAGATCAGATCAAGCTCACAAGAGAGTAAGGCTGTAACCTACTGCATCCATGTGTATTGTACGTTGTAGTTTAATCAAGCAAATCTAAATATCAGTATGCATGCAATGGACGATGATGTAAAATATGTTGCTGGATTGTCTGTAGTGTTGCCTATTTTATAATTTAACTTGTACTTTTTAAACCTAGTATTAAGTTTTACTTCTAAATTTCGGGATTTCGGGATGGTTCTGACCCCTAACCCCCTTCCTGGCTACAGCCTTGGGTCTTATGATCATTGCCCGTTTAATGCGAGCAAATTTTGTTAGTATTTTTGTTTTTCATTTCAAAATAAAAGCATTTTTTCATTCGCAAACAAATTTAGTATTATTGTTTTATTTACACAGGGTGTCTTTGAAATAAGGAGTTAAACTTTTGCAGCGACATTCGACCCCCAAGTACTTCAGATAATCTCACGACCCCGTTCATTTCACCTCCCACCAAAAAGTAGAGGAAACATTTTATTTTTCGTCATTTCCTAATATTTCGTCAAATTCCTGGTGGTTTCACCCCGCACGGCGAAACGTTGTGCTGCTATGGTCTTGGTCGGTTACTATAGAGCTGCTAAATTTAAAAATTTTAACATAATTTGTGCATTCTATTATTTGGAGGTATCATAAACATTGTTGTGGAAAAACCCTAAAAAGGGTGGTTTTTTGCATTTTTTTTTTAAATATTTGTTATGCCGGGATTTTAGAGCCGCGGTACCCCGATTTTCGGAATCAGCGACCCAAAAAACATAGAGTACAAGTGGTCTGGTCCGTGGGGCGTTTCCTGAGGTGCATTTTAAATAGACTATATGACCATGTATATCACTGATATCACATTTTGTTTTGAAATTATTCAATCAAGACCTAGACTTAGTTCACTACAAACAGGTGGAGTGAAGCATGATTGTATTATAGAGTCGTCGTGTTGACTCTACTCGTAAAGATGTATTACCTGCGAGCATTAACAAATCCCATAGAGTAGAGTGAGATCTCCCCAATCATTGCGTAGTCGGGCACCATCATAGCCACTGTTCTAAACAGCACCTTCAGGTTGTCCGGTAGCTCCTGTCTGCCTGCGTATCTGCACAATAAACCACCACAACACAATTACAACACAGTTAAACACCAACCAGACCAGTTCTAACACCATTAAAATAAATAAGCTAGTTTTTAAAATTGAATACACTTTAGCTTCCAACATTTTACTTTTATACATTAGAGTGCCGCTAATCCGAAAATCCGCCAATTCCGAACAGAGTTCAGAAAAAATACCGATTTTTTAAACTTAAAAAACAATAGAAATCAAAAAGATGTTCGTGAAAAAATGTACATTTATTATTATACAAAATAGTCAAATAGAGTTTTTGAGTTAATCAAGTGTTTCTTTTAAAGTACACAAAGAATGACTTCGTTTATTTGCCTTGTTTAATGTTTAACGGTTGACGTCAAGGACTACGAACATAAATAAAAGAGGCACAGTGACTCGGTAAAGTAACTCAACACTCATGGAACAAAGATTTACAATAAATTTGCAATAAGCGCACACAGTTTATCAAACTCCCCTAGAGTAAACACTGAACTAGATAAGACTAGACTAGTGCTCAGTGCAGTGATTCATAAACATGTTTGAAACAAGGGAGGGAGAGGGGCAGGTAATGTCTCGGAGCTATGAGTCATCGAAGGAAATTTATTTCCTTTCCGACTTTCACTGAACCTGTTCACAAGCCGATCAACGCTGTATAGAGCTGACATTAGCAGATGTCCCCGCACATTATTTACCCATTAACATGTCAATACGTTGATATTATTTATGAAATCCGCCTATTCCCAATTCCCGCTAAACCGAACAGTGTTAGGTCCCAATTAGTTCTGATTAGCGGGATTCTACTGTATTCTCTAAATATTTTTATTCAGTCATAATTATTACTACCTGACCCATGTGAATATTTCAAACTATACTTACCTGATTTAATACGTTGATTTAGTTCAGTTAACTACGTTTATTTATTTAAATTTGTTTATAAATAACAGTTAATAACACTTTTCATGGAATGTAAACAATCAAACTGACAGCTGTCATGTTAGTTAAACAGATTGTTAATAGATGGCGCCTTTCATTAGGAAGCATATGAAGTATAGTATAACAGTTTTTTAAATTAAATTTTGTAACGAAAACACAAATTTTAAGCTGTTTGTCTATTTTTCATCAATATCGGGGAACATAAGCGTTAAAATGATGCTTGAATAATTAACTTTGATGAAGTATTAAGGAAGATACCGTTTAGCGACAAAAAAAACACCTCTGAGAAATCTATATATATATATAATCCAAACACCACTCACTGACTCACTCATCACGAAAACTCAAAAACCACCGAACGGATTGGAATGAAATTTGGTATGTAGCTTCCTCTAGGGCCCTAGGTACTCGCTATGGAAGGTTTTCAAAAAAAATCGAAATTTTAGGGTGTATCAAAGTAACTAAAAAAAAACCACCAAACGGATTCACTATGTCCACACTTGGTCGATTTTGCATGCTCTTGACGCATGCTGCAAAGCGCATGCGATAAAGCACGTGACGCATGCGGTGTGGCATTCCTTTTTTCAGAGAAATCCACCAGATTTCGTACGCGCATGCTGCAACGCACGCAGAATGACAACTGTTGATTGTTGATCTTCTTGCGATTGTCTGTGCGATTTTGCCTGTCTAAGGTTAGGAGTTTATCCTAGAAGGTTTATCCTATGTCCTGAAAACAGTCTTACCTTGATTAAAAGTTTATATTTTTGGTTTTGGTGTTTATTAAGTGTGTATGTGTAATTTTAGGTTAAGTGAAGTTAGTTATTTATTACTGTTGTGTATTTACTATATTTAAACATGAGTTCAGATAAAGTAACATTGAATTTTATTGAAGACTACAGGTGTCAGCCTGTGCTGTGGGACACAAGTGATAAGGCCTACACAAACAAAAACAAACGGAATGATGCTTACGAAGCATTAAGCAAGAAATACAACATGACAGTAAAAGGTGTTAAAACAAAAATTAAAAACCTGCGGTCCTATTTTTCGAAAGAGCAGCAGAAAATTTTAGTGAAAACAAGTGGCGCTGAGGCAGATGAAAAGTACGAGGCATCATGGTTTGCGTATAAATCCTTGCTGTTTATCGGAGATACGTTAGCTCCACGATTTACAAAGGACTCGTTGCAAGATGAAATCTCCCCCAACGTAGAAGACAGAGATTTTGTAGAAGAAGACATAACGGTAAGTAATTATAATATAATTATTATAGTAATACAAGAAAATTTTTATTTGAATAGTATGCATATAATATTACAAAGAATTACGGTAACATTTTTATCTTTTAGTTCACTGTAGGCCTGAGTACAAAATGAAGTGATACAACCAAGAAAGATTTTACTTATTGTAATTTATTTAGGAATAGAACCAATTTCAGTTAAAAAATAATCCTTGAACTCAGATCTAACAGCTTTTGCTCTTTGTGCCATATTCCTTGGAAATGATGGCAGTGGTCTCATGCCGATATCCCCAGATGTTACACTCCTCCAACTGCCTGAAACCACCTCACCCGTGACAAGATTTTCTCGGTCAAAAGTACCTGGCGGGGCGTAGTGTCTACATCCATCTGGTTGTGAACGGAGAAAGTTGTGGAGATATACACAAGCAAGGACTATGTCAACAACAGTGCTTTCCACTTTTACTTCTATAGGTTTACGAAATACTCTAAAAACTGCTGACATCACACCAAATGCATTTTCAACGACAACTCTTCCTCTAGAATGTCTGTAATTATAGTATCTCTCTGGTGATCCTCTATATAGATCTGTTACATAAGGTTTCATAATATTGTCTATCAGGAAAATGCATCATCAGCAAGTAAAACGTAAGGGACGGGTTGAGAACGACCTAATAATGGTTCTTCTTCTGGTACACCGAGGTCGTTTGAAATCAATTTCCGATGAAAGGTGGTGTATTTGAAAACACCTCCATCTGATATCTTTCCCTGACAGCCCACGTTGACATATAGGAAATTGTAATGGCCATCAGCTATCGCCATTAAAACAATACTGTGTGTACCTTTGTAATTATAGAAATCTGCAACTGTATTTTCTGGGCGAAGAATTTGTATATGTTTACCATCGAGGGCCCCAATACAGTGTGGGTAATTCCACATGTTATTGAAACCATGACCTACTCTTTTCCATTCATTGCTGTCGGCAGGTACCTAAAAAATTATAAAAATTGAATTACTCAGGCAAATTGTATTGTTCCAGGAAAGACAGGAGGACCGGTTTCTCTCCCCAAGCTTTAGAGCAAGTAACTGATGAATGTACTGAAAAAGATGGTGCTCAGGAAAGGTTTGTCTCACCACTGAGAAATCGCAGGAATGTGAAAAGGAAACTAGATGACGAAAAAACAAAAGAAGACCGAGCATACGCTTTCCTCGACGTAGCAGCGAAGGAATTCATAAATAAGGATGACAGCGCAGTTTTTGGTCAGTTGGTGGCTTCGCAACTAAGAAACCTACCTCCTCGAAACCAAGCTATAGCCAGAAACAGAATTCAGAATATTCTTTTCGAAATAGAAATGGAGGAAATGGATAGAACATCAAGCTCCCAATTCCAACAATATGTTACTGTGGGTGAAACCGTTATAGTAGACAGTAGTCCATCACAAACGTCTAACGATGTTTGTGAAATTATAAATATACCATCTTCTGCCACAAACACTGTTACAGAATTCCTTACTTATAAAATTGCAGGGGACAAACCCAAAAAGTAGTTTTATATTAATTATTTTGCTTTAACATAGAGTTCTGTTTTTTTTTACATTTTTTATCACTTTGTATTTTATATAAATAAAACACTTACCTTTACAAATTCTCTAAGTCCTTCAATTATTGCTGTTAACACCCCTGGCAACATCGACGAAATCATTTGCTTTGAAACTCTGAATAAGTACATCAAAGATGTAAATGAGTCACACGTTGCTAAATATCTCAAACATATAGCTAGCCTGATCTCTGGGGGAACAGCTTCTCTGAAGTAAGTATCATTCTTTTCTATTTTTGGTCTCACTATATGTAGAAGGGTATAAAAGTTTTCTCGACTCATTCTGGTAAAATTTTTAAATAACAAATTTTCGTTCTGCTCCAAATCATTCAATATACCATAGTTCCTTCTTTTCAAGTACTCACTCATCCACATAGATCGAGGTTTTCTTTTACGTTTTCGCACTTTTGATAACAATGTACAAGCTACACTAATACCAGCTAACACCACTGCGTCATCCATTTTGGCCAAAACAATCCTGCTTAAAGCATACAAATGACGCATAAATGTGAACAAAGTTGAAGGCATGCGTCAAAAGCTTGCTTGGTACAGCATGCGTTAAACGCAAGACGAAACGAAAGTTGATAAGAAAGTTGAAAAGAAAAACGCAAAAGTGTGGACATAGCTATTGGAATGAAATTTGGAATGTAGCGTCTTCTAGGGCCCAGGTGCTCGCTAAGAAAAATTTTCAAAAAGTTTTAAATTTTAGGGGGATTCTAGGGGGTCAAAGTTACTAAAAAAAACCATTGAACGGATTGGAATGAAATTTGTTATGTCCACTAAGACCCTAGGTGCGTGTTGAGAAAAGTTTTCAAAATATTCAAAATTTTAGGGGGGTTTGAGGGGGTCAAAGTTACTAAAAATCCCCATAAGAAATACATAGTATAATATATTTATTGATATATATTTTGTTGTTGTTAATATACATTTAACTTTGATTTGTCTATCCGTGCAAAGCCGGATCGAGCCAGCTAGTATTATATAAGGATATTAAAGGTGTTTTACTAACACCAATCAATCCTTATTAGATTTCTATTTTTTCTAAAAAAACAATAGCAATTTCGGATTTAAGTAAGGACCTGCCAACCGACGTGCACGTCGATGTTCGCGTCACAACAGTGCCCATATGAACTTTTCAAGTGGAGTGAATTATGTGTTGTTTTTGATATGTTACGTTTTACCTGTGTGATTTTAGATGACAGACATTTAGTATGAAATTGCAATAGCTTTTTAGAGAAAAAAGAGAAATTAATAAGGATAGATTGGGGCCTACAATACAGGGTGTTTGAAAAAGAACTCCCTAGTTGTATGTATAAATTTAATGTTGAAATTAATGAAAAACTACATTAACGAGGACATACAATAAAAGAGAAAACCTTCAAGTTTGTTTTTATTTTTGCCCTACACAAGCCGAGACGATATTCCACTTCCTGACAGGTATTCACAACGTAGCAAGTGTAATCGCCATGATGATTCTTTCCCATAAATGATTGATGTCCCGGATCTTTTCAGCATTAACAACATTTCTAATATAACCCCAAAAGAAAAAGTAATGTGGGGTTATGTTTGGGCTACACGGAGGCCAAGAGGGCCAGCCCTGCCTTTCCACCCAACAAGCAAATATCCAAGGCCAAGCCATCTCGTTGGAAAAACACAAGCCCTTTTTCCACCACAAATGCAAACAGCTTCAGAATGGTTTGAGATATGTATGTGTTCAATTTTCACCATTGATTTTGTCTTAAAATTCTACTTTGAAATAATGTATCACATGACCAGTTTCCTTTTAAAAAAAATTACATTCGAAAAGGCGGACCCAATTTTTGAAATCTTAATAAAATAGTATTTTTACATATAGTAGGTTCCTCAATCCTAAAATTAAATTTTCCTTATATACGAAATATTAAGGAGTTCCCAGACTTTTCACCCATCCTGAATAGTTGATGATAAGAAGCACGTGCTTAAATTGGCAAAACAGGTGTCGCCATCTACATTATAACTTATTTTTTGCCATGTATTTAACCCTTAAAGGGCGGCTAGCGCCTTCAGACGCGGCATGACCCAATATCTAAGCGCAAATACACAAACACGTGCTTAGATGATTCCATAGTTCACGAAACTTCCAACAGAGTGCAGAGTGATGTTCTTTGAGTACGTTTAGACCGAATCAAAAATACAAGCAATGTCTGTGACGTCTTATAGGTCTGTGTTCTGTCGCCAGAGCAAATGAGTTTACTATTGCAAGTTTTCTCAGCGCGGCTTACGCCTATAGACGCATCTGTTTCACTCAGCTGTTACTTGTTTGTTTGTACTGATAGCTGACTGATATTCATTCCGAAGTTTTAGTTTTGTATAAGTTCTTGTCTTTCTTAGTTTAGTACGTAATTATTTTATTTTTAGACAACAATAAGTACTGCTTTCATGTATTTAGTTTTTGAATAATTGAAAATTCTGTTAAGTTTAGTTTTACTTTTTTTTAAATCTTAAAAATACGTTTAAAACAATTTTTAAATTATTTGAGTATTTTTCGTGGGTACTTCTTAATCCTAAGAATCAAAATTTAAAAAGAACATTGAGAAATTAAACATATAATTTTTAAACTCTAAATGAGTGGAAACCCATAATTTAGCTTAGCGTTTTAAGGGTTAAGTCTTACCTGGATACCCAACATTACGGCAATGGTGTCGATACAAAACCCCGAAACGTTGCGTATTATATTTTGTGCACACAAATGATGGAGACTGACTAAACAAGTACTGGTGCTTAGTACCATACATACCCTGGATTCATGGTGATGAACATGGTGCAAGTTGGGTCCAGAGAGATTTCAGTGCCTTCAAATATAAACTTCTCCTTCTTCTGTATGATGGCCATCTGTATACTGAGTACTTGTTGCGCTATCACTGATAACACTTCCAGCTCTATGCGGTTGAACTCGTCAAAACACGCCCAAGCACCTGCCTGCGCTAAGCCCTGTCAACATCAACATTAAATATTGGATTATTTCATATACAAGGCGCTTAAAACGTATTTTAGGCACTTCATATACATATATAGGGTGTCCACGAACTCTCTGGTCCTCTTTGTGGATTTGTTCCTGAGTTGGAAACAAACATATTTCACACCATAAACAAAGGTGTGAACATAAAACAATCTACACCATAAACATATCTACAAGCAAATACCCGGGAACTTTGAGTGGGTTGGGAATGATTCAGTCAAACTGGAACATTTTGTTTCGGGTTGCTTCAATCAAATTGTTTGGCACAGTGTGGTTTCAGCATAACACATAAGCAGGTCGTAGCAGACATTAACTCATAAATATTACAGTTAATTGTAATTTCAAGTATGTTGACAAAAATAACACTCTGTGACAAACATCTAGCTGGTTCGTCTAGATCACGAGTAAATCGACACTTTTCAATACAGAAAACGCATAAGTATTCATGGTCAATCGTAAGATTTAAAATTTTCAGTTAAGTCCTTATTCCTTGGTTCTAATTATTTTTATTATAAGGTTTTAACTTAAATTTATATTCTCAGCTATTTCACTCCAAAATCGAAGTAGACGTTGTGTACCGGTTCCTCAACATTCTTTGCGTTTAATTCATTTCGATGGATCACATATACCTACGCAGCTCTACCTTTTCGCTATGTCTCGATGTGTTACTGGTTTTATGTATCAATTACAATACAAAACACAATTAGTCGGTCAAGTATCTGTTTTTTTCAAAGTGCCTACTTATTTATTGGTGAACTTGCAAAATAAAAGGTACAGTCTCAGAAGCAGAAGAACATGAAGCAAAGAAATTCAAACGGATTTATAAATCATGTGTTGAAATAAAAGTCGATGACGTATTTTACATTTTGTAAAAAAGTTAACTATAAAAGCAACTCCATAAAAACAACAAGTTCATTGTTTGTAGGTAAATATGTTGCATAGCAACCGTTTTCATTCATTATTCAAAATTTCTGTCGATCAGTTAACATTCTTGTATATGCTTCTAAATTCACAAATAAAATTAAACAGACGAAATTAAATGTTATCAAAATTTGTGTGAACAAAACGGTACACTTTCAACAAATTATTGCAAAATTATAAACCTTCCACGAACTCTTGTGGGACTAAACACACATTTACTGTACATAAACGAAATTCGTATGTTGTATTTTATCTGTAGTAATCAGCGAACTTTAGCTGTTCTAGTTAGTACAGCGAATGATGTATCAGTAGTCAGACCAGTACGATCTTAACAAACTAGCTCAATCAATGATCTCTATCAGTAAGATCAATTTGTGATCCGTATCAGTAAGTGTAGTGAGTGCGCTCTCCAGTAAGATCTGTTCTCATACGTTCAGTGAGTGATCTTGTTCAACAAGTGAACTATATCAATAAGTACAGTCGACGAGTGATGTTTACCTATAACGAAGACAACAAACTCTGTTAATAAGCAACACAGTGACTTGGGCTTTAAATCACAGCATTTTGTACCAGTATTTGTAAACGTTAGTGCTCACTAGCAGTAATAAAGTGATTGTTTAGCAGTAATAAAGTGATTGTTTAGCAGTAA
>JAGFPH010004816.1:73112-86701 GCA_018207615.1 Philaenus spumarius | reverse complement strand
AATTTTTTAAAAACCTTTCTTAGCGAGCACCTAGGGCCCTAGATTGGATTTCATTTCAATCCATTTGGTGGGATTTTTAGTAACTTTGACTCCCCCAAACCCCCTTAAAATTTCGAATTTTTTAAAAACCTTTCTTAGCGAGCACCTAGGGCCCTAGATTGGATTTCATTCCAATCCATTTGGTGGGATTTTTAGTAACTTTGGCCCCCTTAAAGTTTGAATTTTTTGAAAACCTTTCTTAGCAAGCACCTAGGGCCCTAGAGGAACCTATATATACCAAATTTCATTCCAATCCGTTCGGTGGGATTTTTAGTAACTTTGACCTCCCCCCCCCCAAACCCTAAAATTTCAAATATTTTAAAAACCTTTCTTAGCCAGCACCTAGGGCCCTAGAGGAAGCTACATACCAAATTTCATTGCAATCCGTTCAGTAGTTTTTGAGAAATCGTGATGAGTGAGTCAGTGAGTGAGTGGTATTTGGCTTTTATAAATATAGATATACGTTACACATGGAAAATAAGAATATCTTATCTTATCATGGCCAGGTGACGAGGGAGTGGCAGCCAGCTAAGGGAGTGGCCTATTGTTCCTTAAGTTTAGTTTCTTAGCCCTCTACCGAGTTAACACCCCAAGGGGAGAATCGACAGGTAAAAGTTCAGCTTGTTTTTTAGTACCAGGGATATTAAAGTCTAATTTTAGTTCTTTTTCTAATAATGGTAGCCATAATGCACTTACTTCTATGCTAGTTTGGCTTATAGCATTGTCCGCTAGCTTCATGTAAGAAGGCTTCAATTATCTTTCGTTTATATAATCTTCGTATAATTTCCCTAATGTAGGCAAAATGTCTAAATTTGCTTGAGAGGTATATTTCTACCTCTGACTAACCTAACCTTATGTAACCCAACTTTACCTGTAACACCTGTCTGTAAGCGGAGTGATGACCAAACGTGGAGTATTTCCAAGGTACTCAAAGCCGTACTGGATGGTTGTAGTGATCATGGAAACATAGATGGTGGAATCACGGGCGTAATATCTCAGCTGACTTATCCAGTTGAAATCCGTGATAGTTTGAATGTTCAGTTCGGTAAGTTTTTTGACGACATCGCGAGCTATAAATAGAAAAACAGTTAAATATTTAATACTAGTAAATATTTAAATTAACAGTTTCTTAAAAAAAAAACAACACTATCTATTTGAGTTAAAAGTTTCATTATTGTAGCTCGTGCGTTACTGAAGATGGCGACTTTGTCGTCGAAACGTGTTTGAGCTGTGACAAACGTATTAGTTGCGAGATTCTGTGTTCAAGTTTTATTCTATCAAAAATATCTTCTCGCAAGTCAAGCTCTAATTCTTAAGAAACAATACCACCTACCTACCTGTAAAGTAACTTTCCAGCAAAACCAAAAATCTTCAACCCTTGGCATGCTTACCATATTTCAATTATGCTACATTCTGTCCTACAAACAGGCTTAACTGGAAAAATGTTTTGTATATTCATCTATATATATATAAAAGCGAAATGGCACTGATTCATTCATCAGCAGAACTAAAAATCTACTGAACCAAATGAGTTCAAATTTGGCATGCATGTTCAGTTGGACCTTTAGACGCGCACTAAGAACGGATTTTGAAAACATCCCAAAGATACGCCCAATATTCGCGTTTTTCTAGCGATTTTTTGCGTTTTCTCAGCTTTTTCGAGAACTAATTGGCAGAAAATGTTGAAATTTGGTACTT
Source organism: Philaenus spumarius (assembly GCA_018207615.1). Lineage (NCBI taxonomy): Eukaryota > Metazoa > Arthropoda > Insecta > Hemiptera > Aphrophoridae > Philaenus > Philaenus spumarius. The sequence goes on along the minus strand of JAGFPH010004816.1, from coordinate 84,964 downwards.
AGGTTCGTTTAAGGCCTAAAAGTAGTCTGTTAAAAAATGTTTGAGATTCTCCCAAAATTACGCCAGAAATAGGCGTTTTAGCATTTTTCCTTGCGTTTTCAATGCGTTTTTGATCATCCTCAAATTACGCCCGAACGGATTGGAATGAAATTTAGTATGTAGCTTCCTCTAGGGCCTTAGGCGCTCTCTAAGAAAGGGTATGAAAAATTTCGAAATTTTAGGAGGGGTTTGGGGGGATCAAAGTTACTAAAATCATAATTTCAGATCTTTTATTATTATGACAATAGTGCTTTTATTATTTAAGATCTATATATATAAAAGCCAAATACCACTCACTAACTGAACACTTCAAAAGATTACAATTACGTTAAAAAGACTGAAAATACTAACCACCACGGGCAATGCCGTACGTGTCAGCTAGTTTGATATAAATGCAAAGAGCGCAAGAAGAGGTCCTCCTATGCCCACTATACCACTACACCTGATTATAATGTTTAACACATTGTCTACTGTGTCCGCTTGCCCTGCTTATGGAATTCAGTCCCGGAAGCAATAAAGCTGGTTGACGCGGAGTACAGTTTTCAAAAATCCTAGTCTTACTTCATGAACAGAATCGAAACAGCAGCCTTGTCTTAAGGTGATAGATTGCAATCGTATTTGTATTAATGGGTGTATGAAAGTTTGAAAGTAATTTTACAACCAACATTGCAAGCAATGGATATTATGTTATTTCTTAAAACTATAAGAATTCAAAAATGTTAGTTTTAGACTAATTTTGGACATTGTAGACAGTTACCAACAAATGATGTTTTCAGTTTTTCCTTGATAACTCGGTTATCCTTTGACCTACAGAAACGACAAAAACATTTTGTCTATCGTTAAAAAATAATAATAATTTCTCTTGTAAATTTTTTTAAAAGTTAACGGTTTTCAAGATATTCCACGTTAAAATTTTGTAACACCCGACGTTTTGAAAATTATAAATACAAATTCTTGGTGTTTGGAACGCTTGTAAATCGTAACATACAAAATGCTCGTACCAAATTTCAACGCAATATCTCATCTATTTCTGAAGTTACAGTGAGTTTTTTTTTTTAAAAAAATGGCGGATTGCGACTAAACTAAGCCGAATTTGAAAAAAGTACTGAACTTTTTACACGTATTTCAATGTATACAATCACCTTGACCCCGAACTCTGTAGTCCCCTTTTGTGGATTTGTTCCTGGGATCGAGAAAATCATATTTCACAACATAAACATGGGTCTACGGTGCTTACTTTTTCTGTCTGAATGTGTTTTTTTTTTACAAAATAATTTATATAGAGAGAACGGTTTGACCGATTGAGTTCAAACTTGACATAAAGTTTAAGCTAACAATGATATATTTTTTTTAAAAATAAACGATTATATCCAATCATGCGTTTCAAAATGGTGGAAGTTTGAAAATTTCAAGCCTAAACTACCCAAAAATAGTACATATTAACAAAAAATGTCAAGACAACTTTTTTGTAGCCCTTTTGATTTCCCATCAGCTGGTGTAACTGTGAAAACAATCGGATGAAGGATAATTAGTTGTTATGTGTAATAATTGGTCGGTTCAACCCGGCATCCTATACCAACACAGTAAACACAACAATATTATTCGAACGTATGCAGTTATCACAAACAAATCTATACATAACTAGCTGACACGTACAGCGTTGCCCGTGGTTGTTGGTATTTTCAGTCTTTTTGACGTAATTGTAATTCTTTTTAAGTGTTCGTTGAATACCTGTGCATATCCTACTGTGGTCATTCCTACTGTTGACCATATTGCAACTGGGTACTGCAATTATTGTACGAACATTGAGATTAGGAAACTAACATGTGATGACTGCCCATACCACGGTAACTAGAACTACACGGTATGTGTCACGAGACAGCTGCGCAGTAACTCTGAGCTTAGATGACGTCACTGCCACCGTCTCATGCTTCCCGCCTAGCAGAAGCAGATTGACTTACACGAACTATTTACGCAAACAACGATTTGCTGGGTTAGTTATGTGTAATTTTTACACAAATGTATCGTTTTAATTTATAGTTTTTACTAATTTTGACTTTCACTTAATTTCATTGACAATGTTGCGAGCACCTACAGCCTAAAAGGAAGCTATGTACCAAATTTCATTCCAATTCGTTCTTATAGGGATTTTTAGTAACTTTGACCCCCCCCCTCCCCAAACCACCCTAAAATTTTGAATTTCTTTTAACCTTTTCTTAGCGAGGGTTTAAATTAGCTGGGGGTCGTAGAAAAGATATTTGAATCACTTTGTAACATCCGCGTTAATTTAGGATGTAACAAACTGGTTCAAATAGAGTTTGTAATTTTAAATGTATAGGCCTAATTAGTATAAGATATATTATATTGTTTAGTATTTAAATATACAATATACAGTATATATCAAAATAAAGCTACGAATGTGATATTTTAATGGCATTTAGTTTAATTCAGATGGTTTGTTTAGTTTTCAATAAAATATGTTTAAACTCGTGTATGTTTATGGTTATGCATGGTGTCAAATAATTTGTTTGTTATTATTATTACTGTCAGCGAAAACATGTTTTGAAAAGTATTAAAAACTTCATAGTTATGATATATTTTTATTTATTTATTTATTTATTTATTTACCAATAATTCCTTTTACATGTATAAATACATAAAGGACCTATAGGGGGCACAAGTGCCCGTACATAGGTTGGTCCCTAAATTAAAGATAAAAAAAAAGAAGAAATTAAATTGAGCTAGAAAACACGCCCAATAATAGTAAGTAATAGTATAATACAATATAATATAACAATAATAATAGTTTAATTGAAATTGATGTATATTGTTTTTATTATAAAGTGTACCTAGATTATCTCACTTGACAAATAATATTTTATATAAACAATATTTTAAGCAGCCTATCTCTAAGTAGGCCTATGTAGATATTTAATAACCAATGTTTGAGTTGAATTATAATTCTGTAAGCATTTTTATTTGTGTTTGTTTATAGTTTTTCAATCCAACCTTAAAAAGCTGTTAATTTTGAAGAGTATTAAAGTGATTATAAATTTGCTAAGTAATGTTGCTATGGTAATACATGTAAACAAAAAGCTTTTTATAGGAACAGCTTTTTTTGTGAGCTATGGTTTTGAGTTCATACAATAAATGCTGTTTAGTTTCTTCTAAATTTGAAACTTTTTCGGGAAACTTTTCAAACTTTTCTTTACGTATAAACCTTCTATGAACTACTACAAACATTTTAAGACCAAAAATAGCCAAATCGGTCCAGCCGTTCTCGAGTTTTAGCGAGACTAACGGCAATTCATTTTTATATATTATAGATAGATAGATTAATTTGCTAGGGGTTATTTTGTGAGTAGAACTCCTCCTAGAGTTTTTAACCGATTTTGATGTTTTTGGTGTCACTTTACAGAGCTCACTCTGAAGTTGTGCTTCCCTTAAAATGAGCTCAATGTATGTTAAGGGCTTCGCCCCAGTGGCCCTCAAAGTTGCCATGTTAATCTTATGGAAGGTCAATCTTAAGGAAGAAGAAAGATTTCTTTTGATTTTATCAGGGGCACAAAAAACAGCTGTTCGTATGAAAAGCTTAAAACAGCTTATTTTGATCAACAGCTGATTTTGATCAACAACTGATTTGGATCAAAAACTGAATATAATTTTAGGTTAGGTAAATCAAGCAATAGCGAAGCATTGCCCAGTCCACTAGTAGATAATTCTTTGTTTTTTGGTTTGATAAACAATTTAAAATATGTATTACATTATTTGTTTGTAATAAAAGCATATGCACCCAACCATATTGTTGTGTTTACTGTGCTGGTATAGGAAGCTGAGTTGAACAAACCAATGATTACATATGACTTAACTATTATCCTTCATCCGATTGTTTTGACAGTTACACCATCCAATAGGGAATCAAAAGGGCTACAAAAAAGATATCTTGACATTTTTTATTAAATTGTACTGTTTTGGGGTAGTTCAGGTTTGAAATTTTCAATCAGCCGCCATTTTGAAACGCATGATCATATGTAATGGTTTATTTTTCTCAAATTATATCATTGTCGGGTTAAACTTCATGTCAGTTTTGAGTTCAATCAATCAAACCATTTTCTAGATATTAATTATTTTGTAAAGATAACATACAGACAGACAGATGAAAAAGTAAGCACTATAGACCCATCATTATACTGTGAAATATGATTGTCTTGAACCTAGGAACAAATCAACAAAAGGGGACCAGAAAGTTCGGGGGAACAATGTACAATACCATGTATTTTTCTGTCAGTGATCTCTTTTTTTCCTTCAACATCAATAGCCATAAGGTGTACATCTACTAACTGTGATGGTGTCTTTTTGCTTAATGTTTTGACGACCTTCAATGAACGAGGGATTTTCTGACGATGGAGTAGACAACTTGAGACACGTCAAAGAAGGGAAAAAAGGTTACTGATGGAAAAATACCAGGTATTCTACTTTATTACTTTACAATTTTGTACCTGTATAGAGAAATAAATTTATTACTATACACATATGTCTGCAGAAAGCTCTAAAACACCTCAGCACCGGAAATTTTCTGATCAGCTCCCGCAGAGTTGACTTGTAATGTAAAGAAAATCATAGCACAAATTATGAAGGTTTCAAACTTGTTTCATTTACTTCTGGTAATACGTACATTCCTATACGTAACTTACCATGCACGTCGATGACGATGAGTGCGCACAGAGTGATACGGGATCCTGAAGACAACTTGCCTCGTACTATTTCCACCATCTCGTCAATCTGGTAGTTACATTTACTGAGGTAACTCTGGGAACAACGTAAAACATACTTAAGAGATTGGCTTAAGAGTTATAAACAAGTAATTTTAAACTAAATTATGTCAAAAAAACAGCGAAGCAGAAACGATGGACTGTAGATATTATCGCTGTTAATTTGTATGTTAAATTTCAACTGTTTTTGTGCCTAAATTTTTAGTCATAAGATTTCTTTATATGCTGTAAGTGGGGCAAATAAATCAGTTTTGCTAAAAAAAAGGAATTAAAAAAAATAATGGATGGGTGTACTTATGAGCGTGCGTTAGAAGGAATACTTCTTTGCTGTTATTAAATAAATAATTCGAGCACGTAGCTGAACCGCTGACATGAGTTAGCGAATTTCCAAATTAAATTTATTTGTTTTAGGGTGTCAACCAACTATTTGGAAAATTGGCCCTGAATAGCTGCCCGTGTGTACGAAATATATTAGTAGAATTTAATTGCACCTCGTCACCCAGTCCAAGCGGAAAAATTTGCTTTGTGAGTTTGCACCTCAATCCAGGGACCTCGGATAAGAAGATGCTCCCACATGCATTTAAACCGGGTACTCTCAAGGTATTTTACGTTTTGATCGATTTTGGGGAAGCAAGACGGGGCTATAAGGTTGTGTACAAAAACAAAATGTGCAGAATAATCTCCTATATTTATTTTTTAAGATAAAAGCCCCAAAAAGTTTAATTCTAGTACAAAAAATCTGAAAACTATTTTTATTTCAAGTCAAAAATGTGCTTACGGTTACTGGATTAATTTAGCTAACAATGTTGTCCGACCGAGTGACTTATAATACCAACATGTGTATTAAATTTGGACCAAAACGGACATAAAATGTGGCCGTTAGAGTGTGAATACAACTTTTAATAACACCCCAAAACGTGTTCCTTAGTAGTACTATCTGTTCAGGGAAAAGACAAATTTTGAAGTTGTTGACAACAATAGAGTTTGCTTTGAACCAATGCATAGCTTTTCCACCACTTTATCCTGCTCGAATTTTAAAACTTCAATACTATTACCACCATCATTTGGTATGGGAAAAGAAAAATCACTGTAAACCGTCCTTTTACTGCGAGAACAATTTAGGGGAAATGTTAGTAAATTGTAAGGATAAAATGCAAAAAACTGGTGTTTATAAACTGACATGCAACATTTGTAATGCAGCTTATGTAGGCCAAACAGGGCGTAGTTTTAAATGTGGATTAAGAGAACACAAAAGAAGTTGGTGGATGGGTAAAAAAATGACTCTAGTCAGTGGTTTAGTGTTAAAATCAGATGTGACGGAGCTCTTGCGTAGAGGCGTATGCAGAAAATAATTGTGGTCAAACTTACAAACTTACTTGAAATACAAGTCAAACTTACGATTGTACCTCCCAGTGATTTTTTTTTAAATCAAGAACCAAATGGACGGTTTGAGTACAGATATTACTGCTAGACTATGTGTTATAAGTTTTTCAATACAATTTTTATTAAAAACTAGGGGAGACCCCTGCGTGCTCCGCACGCCAACCCCATTGGAATCGTCTATTCTATACACATATGTTACGTTTTCTTTATAGTAAAGGTGTACGATTAATAATAACCCAAAAGCTAAGATTGTAAATAATAATGTTTAATGTTCAAATCAAATGATTTCGTATATTTTATAACAGCAATTATATAATAAAGGTTGAAAGAACCAGCAAGGCTCAGGTCTACACTTAAACAAACACCTAACCTAAAAAGTTAGAAATACAAATAATTGTTTAAAAATTTGAAATCAGCTGTTAATGAAAGTATTAGAGCAAACAGCTGATTACTATACCGACACTAAACATATTTTATTATTATTTATTATGGTGCTCTCATTGCTGTAAAATATTTAGTATAGTTTATGTTCTTTTTCCGTTCAACAGATGGCATCGTTTACGACAACCTAACCTAAAAGTTAGAAATGCAAATAATTGTTTTAACTTTGAAATCAGCTGATAAAGGAAATATCATAGCAAACAGCTGATTACTGTTATTATCATAGTTAATAAAAATATTTAATGGCGCTCACATTTTTGTTAAATATTTAGGGCCAACAATACTAAATAAAAGTTTGAAGAATTTACTTAATATTCCGTGGGTGTTTTTTTTCTTAATACTCTCAATAAATTGAAATAATTCGACCACGCAGCTGAACCGCTGACGTGAGTTGAGCAAATTTCCAAAATTAAGTTTATAGGCCTATGTTTTAGAGTTTCAACCAACAATTTGGGAAATAGGTCTACTCACGGCGGTGCTGAATAGCTGCAAAATGGTTCGCACTCCATTCCGCATATTGAGAGTAACTTCAATACACGATGCATTGCATGCTTCACACGCCAAACCTACGGTAGAATCCACCACATGGCTTTGAAACGGGTACTTCTATGGTAATTTACGTTTTGATCGATACGGGAACAAAGCGAGCTATAAGGTCGCGTAAAAAAATGTGCAGAATAACATCCTACATTTATATTTGTAGGAAAAACTCAAAAACAAATTCATTCTCGTAGGAAAAATCTCAAAAAATAGTTACTTCCGGTCAAAAACGCGTTTCAGATTGTTGGATTTTTTTGGCTAACAAACTCGTCCGAGCTACGTAGACAACCAACATGTGTACCAAATTTGAACCAAATCGGACTTAAAATGCGGCTGCTCATTTGCTACTCCCGACCTTAAGTCTTGCCATAAGGGCCACTGCAATAGCTCTATTTCCTATGGAAATTCGCTAAAAACGAAAACGGGAATGAATCAAGTGAGTATTTTTTATTCATACCCCTACAGTTAGCTACTAGGTAGCAGTTATTTTACTTACTGACAATTGATTCTCCTCAATAGCTGTGGACACTTCACTAGTCCAATGTACACAGCTGGCACAGATGACAACCATCCCTGGCCAATCCAAAACCCACTTATACCTTGGTACATTCTTATAAGCCTTTACTGCAGCATTGCAGACGTCCTTCATAGAGGATATCATCAGCTCTTGCACCTGCAGCAGCCATCTTTCCACCATGCCCTGAAATATATTATAAACAAGTTACAAGTACAACAAAAAATAAACTGGTCGTATTGGAAGTATTTTCAATAGACAATGCATTGCGTACTTCGCACGCCAATTTTAAGCCTATGTTGGGAGAATAACTAATAAATAAGGAGAATAATATTAGCTAAATGACAATTTTTCGAAATATGTGGTTTTTTGCATATGGTAGGGTAACCTAAGGGCTAAAAATAACTGTTATAAAACAAAAATAACTCTTTTGGGGGGGGGGTTTTGGCCAAAAAGGGGGTTGTTTTCAAACTTTTTCAAAACCTCTTTTCGTGCATCTATACCAGGCCTAATTGACATGTTTGGTGCAAATTTGTTCGAAATCGATTGAATAATTTTCTCTCTAGCTTTGTATACATACAGACAGACATTTGGTAAAAACCAATTTTTTGCACTCAGGGGTCCCAAAACGGATATTTTTACAAAAATCTCAACATCGATTTTTTTTGCTATCACTATACTTTCTCTATACTATAGTATAGTGAGAGAGTAAAAATCAGTACGACTCTTCGCTCACAAAGCGAGAGAGACTCGAACTTGAAGCGGTGCGAGTGTCATACGTCTTATGCGATATGCCCTCCACTCACAGGGTGATTTTTCTTGCAGTCTTCAACCAAGAAGGATATCAAAACTTTCTTCTTCAAAAGTTTTTAAAATGAGCAGTTTATGTTGAGAAAATTATTTTGTTTTATTGATACCGTAATGTGGATGAAAAGAAGGACTCGTAGAATACTTGCGGTAAAAAGAATTGCAAACGAGCGTTGCAAAATTTTTGGCATTCTATTAAATGGCCTAGATTTATAACTTTCTGCTGTTGTGAATTTTCTTTTAATATTGAATTAGCACAAAGAAAATAAGGAAAAAGGACACCTGATAACCTATAAAATAAATAACCAATAGTTTTAATAATACCTGATATTCTATATAATCAATGGCGTCAATAATTTAAATTTAATTAGAGTTTTTTTAATGATCATGTATATTATAATAAAACTATGCGACTAAATATCAAAGAAAAAATGTAATGAAATGAGACTCTTAGGTGACAAATTTACTTCCTTGGCAATTTCATTCCATGCTTTCTCTGTGTACTCCATCCTAGAATATTCCTGGAGGACATGATTATATAAAACATGCAGTTTTTCAACTTCTTTCACAAATTTCACATTAAAAATCTCCGTGGTCAACAAGACACAACTTATCGTTTCAAGCATCATAAACTTTCCGCAAATACCCTTCACAAATAACCTCGTATAGCCTACTCAACAAGAAGACAACTTTTGACAGTTTTTTCACTACAAAATCAATATGTTTAATCCATGTCAGCTGCCTATCAACATAAATACCCAAACATTTAACACTTTGTTCTGCACTGCAAGGCTCAATATTTTTCAAACTGAAAATTAATTGTTTAGTTTTAACCCTAGAAGTGGCGCGGTTATAGCTAAAATTGGGAAGCCGGTTTTTAGTGTTTTGCAAGCATTGTTTTAAAATTTTGCCAAAAATAGTAATTCTATCCCAATCCAAAAGTGTACCATACCTTTTTTGTAGAGAAAGGTTCAAAGAATTCATATATGCAATTAAAAAATTTATTGATGTAAAATTGTAAAAGTTATTAGCTCAGGAAACAAAAAATGTTCAGTAACGAAAGGAAAAAGTTCAACTTTAGGCCTACATAACAAGAAGTAAAAATTTTTTTGTATTTTTTTTTGTAAGCGTAAAAAGTTTTGTAAAAATAGAACTGTATAAAAACATTTATCAATTTCAAATTTCTTATTTTGAAAAAAAAAACAGTTTTTATGTTCTAAATACACGACTGCTAACAAAACTAGGCCTAGTTTGAAACGTAATTTACTAATATATGCTTTGCCCAAAAATGAAATATTATTATAACAAAGTGTAGAGGATAAATCAAAGAAACGAACTGTATACTTGTCTTTCCTTAGTTCACAAAAGTGTTTGAGTTATCTTTATTTGAATAAGAAAATGGCATCAATTTAAATGAAACTTCCCCGGTCGCAGGAAGCCTCATATGACTATCGTGGTAACCCACGTGCTAGACGGTCTCACCAGATTGTCCTAATTATGTACTTTTCACTGCCGTCTAGACAAACAAAAGACTGGTTATTTCTAGTTTACTTCCCACCGTTAGAAAGATCAAACTGTTCTCTACAAAATGGTGAAAATAAATCTGTCAAAACATAAGATATTGAAGGCGTTATCTCGGTTGACAAATTTGCTGTTTCATTGGTTGAAAACTGTCCAATCGCAAGGGTTTACAGAAATTTTCGTCATAAATCGTGTAAAAAGTGACTGATTGGAAGGCACTATTAGAAAGATAAAATCTTGACAAATCCAATGGTATACTTATAGTCTCGATAGAAATACTTCTGTAGATGGTCTTGGACGTGCAAGAAGCGGGAAATAACAGTACAATTGTATGCAAATTTGCGTGCGGAAACAGCTGTAACCCGATCTTCATATTTTAAAACGATGATTACGTATGTAAATATACGTTTTACAAAAAAGTTTTAAATACAAAAATTAAAGTTTAATTGATTTCCTTTCCAACGGTGCCGGTTGTATTATGATTGGATGATTTTAAGAATATTAAATAACTGAATATGCAAATTCTCGCATAGGTTCGAAATGGTTGCATCTTGCCTCTGAGAGAACGTCACTTTGGGCAGTCTGCCACGGGGAGGGTTAAGTCCACTCTAAACCACTTAGAAGCACCGGCTGCTGTGAAATCCGCCAATGTTTGTAATTTATTGATACCCTTGCTTATTGTAAAAAACGTTGTGTCATCTGCGTACATGCTACAGTGTGTTTTAACATTATCAGTCAATTAAAAACAGAATAGTGCCCAATACAGATCCCTGCGGAACACCAGCTTACACCTCTAACTACGGACGTACCTTAGCTTCAGCAGGTGTTATAATGCCGGACAGGTGCACAGTTTCCCCTTCGGCAGAGATCATTCCCGTAATCTGCACCTCCGCGTTGAACTGTAACAACGCGATGCCTTCGAAACACTTCTTCAGATGAGGCTGCACCCTCAATGGATCCTTGGTCTCCGACAGGATTTCCAACAGTTCGTCGTTAGAGAGGAAGAAGAATCTGCAACAATCGATTCCGCTGTCAAAATAAGTGGTTGTGGAAAATGTCGTATTTGTGAAATGTTTAGGGGTATTTTGAAAGACAAAATCGTACAACTAAAACGTTTACTAACTCAAACGTATTTCAATGAGAACATCGCCGTTCTCAGTGATGCACGAAAATAATCAAACAGAGTGTAAATACACCGTATTTATATGAATTACACCTAAGTGGCTAAAACTAAAGGGGCATGGCTTAAACTTACGTTACAATATACAGGGAGTCAGTTTAACCCCCCTAATTACTTTTGTTACTGAAAATAAGTTAACAAAACTTTGAATACATCTTGTGTTGGATAACGGGACAAATCTTTTGACACATCTGAACTTCTATGATTTTGGAGGGCTCGACGGGCTGTAGGGGGGTTAATAATTTCAAATATAAAAGTAGGTCATGTAATACACCATTGAAATGCTTACTAAAAGAGAAACAGAATGGCACAAATTAGAGCTCTTCTAGTTCAACTATTGAAGTATTCAATTGTTCAATTACAATTTTTGGATCTAAAGAAAAGGATGGGTCATGGTGGCTGAAAACTGTATTCCTCACTAGTTTTGATTGGAGAACAAGACAGGCCAGAAGGGGCAGGTTGATTAGTAGGCCTATTGTTATTGAAGAGTGTCTCCTTACATTTTCAAATATAATGCATTATAAAGTAAGTTATAAAAACTATTTTCAACTTAACTAAAAAAAAATATTATTTTGTAAAATAACTAAACTGTTGTTTTAGAGGCAGCCTTCCTAAGTACATAATTAATTATGGTAATAATCACCATCGTAAATAA
>JAGFPH010004816.1:41928-63450 GCA_018207615.1 Philaenus spumarius | reverse complement strand
TTAAACTGCCATAACTTTTGAATGAATCAACCGATTTTTATGCGATTTGCGGCAATCGATGCAGTTTTTTAAGTCCATTGAAAGAATCAACAACAAAAATTTTTCAGATGAAAAGTTTCGGAGAAATTGAGGAAAAACACTTATTTTGATTTTCTTTCGTTCACGATATCTCGCGAATGAATCAACCGATTTTTATGCAATTTGCGGCAATCGATACAGTTTTTCGAGTCCATTGAAAGAATCGACAACAAAAATTTTTCTGATGAAAAATTTCGGAGAAATTGAGAAAAAACACTTTTTTTATTTTCTTTCGTTCACGATATCTCACGAACGAATTAACCGATTTTGACCGGACTGGTAGCAATCGACGTCGCTTTTCAAGGTTAAAAGCTGATTAGATTTTGGAATTGATCGGTAAAGCCGTTTAAAAGCTATTCCAAAAAAACCTGATTTGAAAAAATTTTATTTCTTAGTTTTTTTGAAATTTCTCAGAACCTACAGGTTCGAATTAGTTGAAATTTTCAGGAAATCTAAGTTTGATTTAACTCTTTAGAACGCCGTTTGGTAGGATCCAATCGGTTAAGCCGTTCAAAAGTTATAAGCGGGTCACATACTTACATACACACACACATACATACAGACAGGGTGACACCCTCTCGGGAGTGGTCAGGGAAGATTCCTTGGACCTCAAAACGTCGAGATCTGATGAATACTCGATTTTCGAAAAACGGGGTGAAACCAATAACTTCCCGATTTTAGAAAATTTTCAATTTTCATAGCGGGAAGTTAAAAAAAATCACCCATATTGCAAATTACTGGTAGTTGTAACCTACACCGACTGGGCTATCTGTAGGTAAGAAAGAGGCATACAATTGTGGACCTATGCAAAACTGATAAATCAAAATGTAAGCATGATACCTGCAGCCAGCTGTCCAGGATATCCTGCATGGAGATGAGCTTCTCCTCCCACTGCTGCATCTCCGCTTGGAAAGCTTTAACGTAAGGCGAGCCTCTCATCGTCTGCGCCTTGAGGATGTGGTCGTCCAACATGAGCTGCACGTCATCTACCGAAGACAGAATCATCACTCCAGTTTCTCTGAAAATATAAATACATTTTTAGGAAGACAGTACTTTATAATTTCTTCTTTTTTTTAACATGAAAACAGTCAGTTATTAAACGTGATGCGAGATTAAAAATATTATAGACCGAGTAACTCTTTTGACCCTAGAACTGTAATGTTGTACTTAAATTTTTGGTTAGAGTGCTGTTAGTGAACCTGTATTTTGACCATTTTCAACAATTAAAATCAATATTTTTCAAAAATGCTTTCTCAGTGCACTTCTACATAGTGGTATAAAGGTACCCTGAAATAATAAGGCTCTAGCTATCATAGTTTTTGTTGTACGTTGATTATAGATCATTCAGTCAGGACTTTTTCTTTTATATATACACAGTAGAACCTCGATAATTCAAGCTAATTGGGGCTGACTGTACCTCAAACTATAAAAAATCTCGGAATACGCGGAGAAATTGACAAAAATAAAGAATAATATATTTTTTAAATGTTTTAAACCTCAAAGTGGCAGACTGCAGTCTCTTGGGCGCAAATGCAACCCGTTTGAACCTTAGCAAGAATTTGCATATATTTGTATAATCGATAATTTAATCCACTTAAAATTATCCATTCGTAATAAAACTGGCACCATTGGAAAGGAAATGAATTAAACTTTCATTTTTGTATTTACAACTTTTTGGTAAAAACGTATATTTACATACGTAATCATCGTTTTAAAATATGCACATCGTGCTACAGCTATTTCCGCGGGCGAATCTGCATACAATTGTACTGTTATTTCCCACTTCTTCAACGTTGAAGCCCCCCTATTGAAATATTTATATCGAGATTATAAAGCTACCATTGGATTCTTCAAGATTTTATCTTTCTAATGGTGCCTTCCAATCAGATGTCACTATTTTACAGGATTTATTCATATAATGTCTGTAAACCCTTGGGATTGGACAGGTTTTCAACCAATGAAACAGCCCATTTGTCAACAAATATTACGCCTACTATATCAAATGTTTTGACAGATTGTTTTACACCATTTTGTAGAGACTGACCTTTCTAACGGTGGGAATTAAACTAGAATAAACCAGTTTTTTTTGTTTGTCTAGACAGTAGTGAAAAGTACTATCTGTTGTGACCAATTGCTCCGTCTCATTCCCACGTAATTCAAAGCACCCTGCTTGTAAGACCTTTACCGATGGCAAAATGTCATTCGATTCATGTCATTTTGTTATTCAAATAAAGATAACCCAAACACTTTTGTGAACTAAGGAAAGACAATTATACCGTTCTTTTCTTTGATTTATTCTCTACACTTTGTTATAATAATATTTCATTTTTGGGCAAAGCATATATTAGTAAATTACGTTTAAATCTAGGCCGAGGTTTGTTAGCAGTCGTGTATTTCGAACATAAAAACTGTTATTTTTCAAAATAAGAAATTTGAAATTGATAAATGTTTTACAAAGTTCTATTTAGAACTAAATTACAAAACTTTTTTACGCTTACGAAAAAAATAAAAAAATGTTTACTACTTGTTATGTAGGCCTAAAGTTGAACTTTTTCCTTTCATTACTGAACATTTTTCATTTCTTGAGCTAATAACTTTCACAATTTCAAAAGAAACTAATTTTTAGTGGCATATTTGAATTCTTTGAAGATTCTTCTACAAAAGCTATTGAACACTTTTGGATTTGGGTTAATTTACTATTTTTGGCGAATTTTTAAAAATATGCTTGCAAAACGCTATAAACGGGCTTTTCAAATTTAGCTTTAACGATGAAACTTCTAGGGTTAATTAGTCGAAATATTAGAATATTATGTAATTGTAGAAAATGTTTCAAGTTTATCTCTATAAGGGCACCATTCCCCTACAGATACTTCACCGACACCATACTCAGCTGCAAGTTTCTTCAAGGCTTCACCATTGTCTAGTTTTTTTAAGGCCTCTAATTTAATTTTAACTGGCACAAACTTTTCATCGTTACAAAACACAATCAAAATTAAAACTCAACAAACTATAACAATTTTAACAGAAACAGTAAAAATGCACTCCGAGCAGAATGTTATAATAAACACCGACATTCGTAGCGCGCCGTACTTCCGTGGGAACTGACAGTTTACTGTTGAAATTTAACCATTTTTAGAATGACAAGCGGGGGAGACAGTCAAGTATGTCTGAGCTGACATTAGATATAAGCGGCGTAAGGACCCAATGTTGACTCATTACCTACCTGCGAGCTGTGGTGTGTCGCCAAACCCGCCAAGTGAACGCAAGACAGCCACTTTGATCCCTTGTCACTTTCAAAAGACTAGTGGCCATTTTAAACGTACAATGGGGTGGCGGTAACAAAGTAATTTTGAAGGTGCACTGCAATTTTGATGTTTTAAAATAGTCAGAAAAGCTTTTTTTTTAATTTTGCTAACACAGCTCGAAATACCCAGACCCTCGAACTACTGCTACTCGAATTATCAAGGTTCTACTGTGTACAGATTTATCAGAAATCAACTCCTATAAAAGCGAGTGTATATCCGTACGAACATGAGTAACATATAACAGCTGATTTCACCCATCATCTGTAATACTTAAGCAAACCCAGTGTAGATTATAATTTGGAATTATGTTTACAACTTCAATCATTATAATTTCTTATGAAGTAGATTTTTTTTAAATATGAGTTATAGAACTAATGTGCGTTATAATACGTTATAATATTTGCTTTGAGGTTATAAACTAATATATAAATACAACCTTTTATCATCAAAATATTCGTTTATACAAATTTAAAGAAGAAATACCTATTCACTTAACTTCGGAAACATTCGTACATCTTCGTATTATTTTTTTTTTTTTGGGATAGAGGAGTGATAAGTTTCCTCACCACTGCGACCCATATAGATCTATTGTGGTATACTTCCCCTTCTAGTGATCATCCCAGATCCCTTTCAGGTCTCTTACGAAACCAATAAGGGTCCTGGGATCAACACCACCTTCGAATTATATATAAACATATTTGATTATTCATTTGTTCACTATAATATTAATAACTTCTAAATCATTTGATCTATCAATATGAAATAAAAAGCAATTAAAAGATAATATTTTTATCTTTCTTTATGTATATAAATACAAAATTTTAACAAATATTCCTACAGTTTTAAAATCCTTATAATTGTAAACATTTACCGAGTTAAAATCCCCGTCAGCATAGTTCGGTAGGCCTGGATAAAGTCTGTTGTTTTTAAATGATGTATTTCTGATGTGTATCAAATTAATCAGCCTGTGATTTTTCACGGGGGTTTACTAGTATACACAGATTTTTCAGAAAGCTATACCTGTAAGGAATAAGTTCGAAACAAATGTCGACCCATTCCGCCTTCATCTTGCGCAGATTCTTCTCCAGAGAGAACTCTCTGCTCGCGCTCACTCCTATCTCTTCCAGCTTGGCGACATGTTTAATCAAGCCTACTTCTATCATATCGGCCAATGTCGACTCTGGAGTCGGAGACAGTTCTATGCCAACTACTTCGCTTATCTGAAACAAATTAAACACAACAGTTTAAATATAACTGGAAATCCAACCGATACGATGGTGTTTTTACAATCAGTTCTACGATAATTTGTTGGTCAGATTACCCCTGGAACACAAACAAGAGCAGCGATACTTCCAGTACAAGGGTTCTGTGCCACCAGCAGTAAGGCTTTGTGTTATTTATTACATTTAACCTACAATTATAAATAATTCGACCACGCAGCTGAACCGCTGACGTGAGTTGAGCAAATTTCCAAAATTAAGTTTATAGGCCTATGTTTTAGGGTTTCAACCAACAATTTGGGAAATAGGTCTATTCACGACGGTGCTGAATAGCTGCAAAACGGTTCGCAAGCCATTCCGCATATTGGGAATATCTTCAATACACAAAGCATTGCGTGCTTTGTACGCCAACCCCCGTATTGGAAGTATCTTCAATACACAATGCATTGGGTGCTTCACACGCTATTCCGAATATTGGGAATATCTTCAATACACAATGCATTGCGTGCTTCGCACGCCATTCCGAATATTGGGAATATCTTCAATACACAAAACATTGCATGCTTCGCACGCCAACCCCCGTATTGGGAGTATCTTCAACACACAAAGCATTGCGTGCTTCGCACGCTAACTCCGCGGTAGAATTCACCACACGGGTTTGAACCGGGCATTTAACGTTTTGATCTATTTTGGGGAAACCAAGCGATCTATAAGGTTGTGTAAAAAAAAAAATGTGCAGAATAACATCCTACATTTATATTTGTAAAAAAACTCAAAAACAAATTCATTCTCGTAGGAAAAATCGAAAAAAAATAGTTACTGCTGGTTGTTGGATTTTTTTGGATAACAAACTCGTCCGAGCGACGTAGACAACCAACATGTGTACCAAACTTGAACCAAATCGGACTTAAAATGTGGCCGCTACAGTGCGAACACATATATACATATATATACTGTATATGATTTTTAATGACACCCCAAAACGTGTTCTGGGGACCATGATCGGTGCTCATTTGCTACTCCCGACCTTGAGTCTTACCATAAGGGCCACTGCAATAGCTCATTAGCTTATGCAAATTCGCTAATAATACATCAAATGAAAGAGCAACTCTTAACAGTTTTGCTAGTACACCTGCAATGTTTCCTCTGTATTCCATTAGAAAACACTGGTAGCAATGATGGGACTAGTAAACAGAAAGCTTTTTGTGGTTTACAGTTTGCAAGGACTGAATCTGTAGTTACAGTGCGACGTGCGATTAAGTTCAAATGTAATCGTCCAAGTGATAATAACATCCGAAGATGGTATCATCAGTTTGAAGACACCAGCTGTCTTTGCAAAGGGTACAGGATGACCAAGAGTGAATGTAGAATGAATCTGTCAAGCGTTTCCTCACGAAATCAGTTCGGAAGGCTGAATTAGCAATTCCAGTGAGAGCTTTAAGAAGATGCTTACTACTACGTTCATATCGTTTGAAATTGTTACAAGCTCTAAAGCCTATAGACTAAGGTTTACGTGAAAACTTTGCAAACGATATGTTGCTGCGTGACGATCAAGATTGTCTGGATAGGGGTGAAAAAATACGGGTTGAAAAACAAAAACTTCATAACGTCCTTAGTAGGACTCTATCCTAACCGTTTAAAGTAACCCTTTTAAATATTATCTACAACTTTTGACTAAAAAAATTTTTTATGCGACCGACCCTTAGGCCTTTGTCACGATAGAAGCGGAAAACGGTGAGTGCTAGGCGGCGAGCGTGTAACACTAACAGTCATGTAACAGAAATGATATACGATGAAAAATAAATCAGCAGTTTCCCATTGTTGCAGTCTAAAAGAAAAATAAATTATTTGGGAGCGTACCAGACCCAAAAGAGCAAGTGAAAGACTGCACAGAATATAAACCACAAAATTATTAAGGAAGCCTTACTATATTTTCAAAAAAATATTCACCAAGACAAACTGAGTTATCCATTTACAAAGAATAAAGGTTGCTCACTAAAAGTCAAATTAGTAACAAATAGTTTGTTTAATAGTTAACCAAAATTATTTAACAGAAAGTATATATGACAATTCAAAATTGTCAACAAAGAGTAAAAATTTACATGCCCTTAATTAAAAAATTTTTTTATACGCCCTTATTTAGTTACAAATTATTACAAAAACCCTTCCCCTAAAACACTAAGAAACCCACCCTTTGTTTAAGTTTTAATTAATTTAAGATTTACAATTACAAAGAAAAACTCAATTAAAAAAAAAATACAAACAGTTCTACATATTCTGTAACTTGGTAGTTATTTAGGACAAAGTTTACATGAAAAGGTACAATGTTAAACTTAAACTAAAAGACAATAGTTTTTTTTTTTATAATTATGGAAATTTTGTATACCGTACCTTAGTATACAATGTTGGCCAACTTATATGTATATCTGTATTCAATTGAAAATAATTAATTTAGAAGATTAAACAAAAATAAATAAATAGGTAAGAAATAAATAAAGTTTGTGACGTCACTATAATAATAAACAAAACAATTTAAAACAATTTAGAAGACTAGCCCCTTTGGGGCTGTTAAATCCAAAAGTGCTATAGCGATATCCCATCCATATATATTTTATTTAATTATCTATACCTAGCCTAGCTTATGCTCTAAAATAGTATATACATTTTTCTTTTGTTTTAACTTCAAAAACAACATAATTATTTTTAACAACACACTTTCTCTTGTTTTAAAATTCACTTGAAAAACATTTGTTGGTTTAAACCAGTTAAAAATGTCACACTGGGTGAATTGTTTTAGCACTAGCCTTTTATTGAAAAGTTAATGTAGATGAAATTTAACCTCAAAGGCATTGTCATTGACAGGCTTTACATTTACATTTAAGTGCATTTAAGTGCCGTAAAGTTAATTTTTATTTTTTACCAGTTTGCACCACAACTATATCCAAAAAATGTTCATTCCTTTATAAAGGTTTCTGTTAGTATAGCACATTACATTTATTTCCTTTTTTTTTTTTTAAATACATAAACAGGCCAGTAGGCAAGGATAGTCTTATTTAAAAAAAACAAAAAGGTGAAGCTCTAGCAGTATATAAAAGGTGTCATTACGGGTCGATCTTGGTCCAGTTTAAAACTGCATCAAAAGACAAAAATTTATTAGTGCCTTTGTCACATGTTTTAGAACACAAGTAAAACTTTGCATAAACTTGTCTGAAACTTACTTTAATTAAAGCTTTGGTTTAAACAAAGTCGGATACTTTAGATTTAAAATGAAATTTAGGGCTTTAAAGTTTATAGTAAAATGTCTATATTTAAATGCACAAAGTTACACCAAATATCATGCTATTGTCAGACAAACAAAGATACAGTTTAAACAATGGTTTTTAACATTTTAGTTTCAAAATGATGCAACATAAAACAGTTCTTTTCCTAGACTTTTTTTGGTACAGATTTTACTAAGCAAAACTTATTTGACTTTCACTTCAAATGCATTTAAGAAAGAAAATATTTAGTTCACAATAATTAGATTTTTCACCAAATCAAACCAAACGGCTACTTTGAAATACATGGTCTTAAGGTTAAACAAAAGATTGATTTATTATGCATAACTCAGATTAATGATTTGAATAGAAAAGAAATACAAATTTAAAAAAAACTTAATCTCACTAACCTGGATTGACACTAATTGCTAAAATATGTAAAGACGGAGTTAAACTCGGCAAGAGAGCACGTTTACTTTCGGCGGAAGATATCAGACGTGACCTACTTTGTGTGTCCTACTGTTCGAGAAACTTCTAATAGAAAGAGTCCGGACTAAAGAAAACGTCAGAGGCTGTGACGTAGGTTGACATAGAACTAGCAGCTGTTCAGATAAGACAGAGTGAGTGTTTACTTAAGATTAGGACGAGAAGTTAGGGAAGTAGCCGAATTGGATTTCTATAATTAAGTGAAAGAAAATAAGATTATGTAGCTTTAGGATGCTACACCATAGTGTCTAAAGCACAGAGGTTTGGTCTAAATAAATAAAATGACGCAATACATATATAATAATAAACATTTATAATTTTTTGCATATATGTAAATTCCTTTATGACGCAAAATAATTACAGTAGAATCACTTTTAATGAATAAAAAATAAAGAATAAGCAGACTATAAAAGTAGGTAAAATAAAAGCAGACTTAAAAAATATATTAATGTATAAACATATGTAACGTGTGAGAACTATATAAGAAGTCATTTAAATAAGTGCGGTTGAGGTGAACAGTTAATGGGGACAAGCAGTGATTAAACTATAAACACTTTAATTAGGCAAAGACAATGCAAAAGCAATTAAAAAATAAACACATGTATAACAAGTCACAACATCAGCGTATGTATCGAGATACGGAAGGCTTAGCACAAATGGCGTACGTGCGAAGTTGCACGGAACGTTCTAGAAGAGAGGAACGTGGAATAACGTTCTAGAGACCTGGACTCTAATATGGCGGATTGACTGTGTATAATGTAAACGGCGGGTGCCGTGAAATCTGGTAAAAAGTATGGTTTTTTCTTTCGAACAAGAACAAATTTCATCTAAAAGTGAAGTAGAGGTGTTTCTACAATTGTGGAGGTGAAAGAAGTAATGTTGAGTTAGCGAATTCTGATAAAAGTGAAGTTATAAAGGACGCCATGTGCTATAATGAAAATGCGCAGTTAGCTTTGAGATACTTTGTGTGAATTGAGTGCTTGAATAAAAAATCCTAGGTAGAAAACAGTGCAAAGAGTTACGCAGTAAGTAATAGTGGCCATAGGACATACAATTTTTAGTCTGCTGACATAAAATTTTTAATTATTCTAACAAGTAACTTCATTTGATTTTTATTGCGTCATATTCTCAAGCTAGGGTTGACAACACTTTGTATAAATTGTAAATAGTTAATTGATTTGTTTGTCTAATTATTCTGTAATGTTGATATTAACAAATAGTTGTCTTGCCGCAATGTCTTGAATTTCTTTATTCAGCCACGAATATCCAATTAGCTTGTACTTTAACAGCCAGGTATCCACCCCTGAGAATTCAATAAATTAATTCAATAAATAAACTAATTCAATAAATATATTACAGTAATTGATGATTATGGATAGACAGATGCTAATAGAGCATAAATGAAGTTATATGTGGATTATTATAAATACTACGATTACTATTTTTTTTATTATTATTTGAGTTAAATGAAGGTGGTATTAAGGTTTTTGTAAGTAAGGTGAATTAGAGTAAGGTGGAGAATAAGGTGTATTTTTCTACGTTGGAGTTAGGGGAGATATATGATGTGGTGAAGTTTAGTAAATGGTGATTTTTATTATGGAAGCAAGGCAATAGGCCTAAGAGGTGTTTTTGATGTATTAAGGTATTTTATGAGCGACGACTTCTGGTGATAAGGTGAATAAAGAAAAGAGTGAAGGAGAGGTGTTAATGATTGTTGAATAATCCACATATAACATTTTATTTTTGATCTTAACATTTTTTTTTTATTTTTGAAATTTTTACCGAACCCCATTTTTTTTAACACTTTATACTTATAGATTTTTTTTTTATTTTTGCAACGCTTATCGTTGCAAGCGTCAAGAGAGGTGCTGGAAAATATTCTAACCAATGGAGTTAAACATGGGTGAGTGGCTAGAATACTAGCAACTGACGAGTGCTACAGCTTATCCGCCATCGCCACTTTCGAATCCTACCCAGTTAGGTATTTTTCGACTGCCGCTCGACACTTATCATTCTTTTTAATTTCACCAAACATATAATATGAGTTGAAAAGGTGAATCTCCATTGGATTTTCAAATGACTTATTGAACCGCCCTTGTATAATAAAAATCTATTGTCTGAAACTTATTTACAACTGCAATTTTTAATGCAAGGGGCGAATGAATGTGTTTAGCGAGTAGTTTATGGGAATAAATTCTAGCTACAAAATCTACCTACTGAGCTGAAAGGAAATCCTTACAAGTACTCTGGTTACATCACCTGTTGCCAATGACGTTTCTGTATTCCAGGATTGCATATAGTCTGCAGCACCGGCACAAACTGTCTGAACTTCTCCACTTTGGCTCGGACCATCTCAGCGATTCTCTTCGACCCCGGCACGTCGAACAACGTCTTGGCCAGCTTGTACAGTGTACGCCACATGTTTTCCACGCTCTCTTTGATTTCCTCCGCATCCAGATCTTTAAACGGTCCTGTAATACAAACAGAAGAAAACACAACAATCATCAGCAAACTTATCAACAGCAAAGGTTAAGCATAATTTTGTGACGAATGCCTTAATAAAATCAAATATTAACCCTTACAGGGTAAATTTAATCTGCCATCCTTAAACTGAACAGGTGCGATGTAAAGTAGGTGGTAGCCCTAATGACAGGACATGGCCCCTGCAGGAGGAAACCGCAGAACATCTGATAGACAAGTGTGGGAACAGTCAATTCTAGGAAACTGTCCTGTTCTTTGTTGGGAACTGTTCTTTAAACATGTTCCTAAAGAACGGATAAATATAACCAACAAAGTTTTGTCCGTAGCACACTCTGTAACTTTGTGGCTTTAATAATGTTTACGTCCTAGTAAACTTTTAGGCCTACATAACAAGTATTAAACATATTTTGTTATTTTTTTCATAAGCGTAAAAGAGTTTTGTAATATAGTTCTAAATAGAACTGTATAAAAACATTTATCAATTTCAAATTTCTCATTTTGAAAACACCAGTTTTTATGTTCCAAATACACGGCTGCTAACAGAACTAGGCCTAGTTTGAAACGTAATTTACTAATATATGCTTTGCCCAGAAAATGAAATATTATTATAACAAAGTGTAGAGGATAAATCAAAGAAAAGAACAGTATACTTGTCTTTTATTAGTTCACAAAAGTGTTTGAGTTATCTTTATTTGAATAACAAAATTACATCAATCTAATGGAACTTCGCCGGCGAGATAGCACGGGCAGGGGAAGGGTCATTTGAACAACGTGGGAACGGGATGCGCTAGACGGTCTCACCAGATATGTTACATTCCACTGCTGTCTAGAAGAACAAAAAACTGTTTTTTTCTAGTTTACTTCCCACCGTTAGAAAGATCAAACTATTCTCTACAAAATGGTGAAAAGAAATATGTATAAGGCAGTGCCTTCCCAATATCGGTTGACAAATGGGCTGTTTCATTGGTTGAAAACTGTCCAATCGCAAGGGTTTACAGAGAGATCTTCGTCATAAATCGTGTAAAATAGTGACATCTGATAGGAAGGCACTATTAGAAAGATAAAATCTTGATGAATCCAATGGTAGCTTTATAATCTCGATAGAAATACTTCTATAGGTGGGCTTGAACGTTGAAGAAGTGGGAAATAACAGTACAATTATATGCAAATTCACGCGTTGAAACAGCTGTAACCCGATCTGCATATTTTAAAACGATGATTACGTTTGTAAATATACGTTTTACGAAAGAGTTTTAAATACAAAAATTAAAGTTTAATTGATTGCCTTTCCAACAGTACCGGTTTTATTACGATTGGATGATTTTAAGTGTATTAAATAATCGAATATGCAAATTTTCGCATTTGCTCGAAATGGTTGCATCTTGCGCCCGAGAGAGCGTCAATTAGTGCAGTCTGCCATTTACAGGGTTAAAAAATATTACAATCCAAATTGTTTAAATACTCTTGCATTTTAGAGTCGCCTAAATTTACAAAGCAGCCTATCTGCAGAGCTTTCATTAACGTTCTATGAAGACAGTAGCGCAAAACTACAATTATTTACAGATTAATAAACAACTCGATAAAGAACCAATACCACCTAACTAACATGGTACAGGTATTAACTTACATTTCTTTTCATCAATAGTAAAAAGGAATCCAAAATGTTGTTTTAAAAACAAGCGGTTTTTTGTCCCTCCTAAAAAGTTATTGCAATGTTATTTACCATGCGATGGTTTGTCATTCCAACTTTCCAACTGACTATTTAAAAAAAATCGAACTTATATATATTTAGTTTGTTTGTAAATACAATTTATAATTATAAGTTTGCAAATGAATGGAGTTAAAGCACTAACTTACCATAATACCACTTGTCATACGACTGATGGAACTCCAGAACTGTGTGCCAGAGCCTGTCGTAAGGTTCCACTTGATTCAACATATGCAGTAGGATAAGGAAAGGTGTCTGTTCAAAATCCAACAGCTGTTCTTCCACGTTTATCGCCTGCACAATGAAACACATAAGATTAGTCTGGGGTGTACTCCTGCTAGTTCTAGCATGACAACCTTAGTTTTATTGTGCCTCCTATGTAGCCACACTTAGCTGGTTAGGACATGGGCGCCCATATGATATTTTCTAGGGGGGGCTAGACCGGGGTATGGGGGGCTTAACACGTTCACTGCTAAGGACGCATATGTGAGCTTGACACTGAACACTATGAGAAGCGGCTGACGCACAGTGCATTGCACGCCAACCCCCGGGGGTATTGGGAGTATTTTCAATACATAGTGCATTGCGCCAATTTTAAGCCTATATGCTAGAGACGCACGTCCGCTTTAAAATATTAGTGATTATTACGTAGAAAGGTTCAGAAATAAAAAATTAAGTCATTTCTACTCATTTAGACTATACATATAAAAAAATAAAAGGACAGCTCCTAGCGTAGCAAATACGAAATTTGCGTAGCAGTGTACGTGTTAAGGAGTACCCTTCCCTCCTTCGGCAAAAGGAGTCCAGGGATATTTTTGACCTCCACCAGAAAACTTTTAAAATTTGGGAAGCCAATTTAGCTGTTCAGGTGAAATATTAACCCACACAGCATTGAGTCTGTACCTTTACACCGTCGGTGAATACGCAAAGACCTATAACACTCCTAGAGGCCGCACCAAGTAGTGACCCAGCAGCTCATGCTTGATATCTTGTAAAAAATAAAATAAGTGTATGTAAAATCAAACGGCGCATAACATCTAAAACATATTTTAGTGCTAATCTCTTTAAAGAAAAGTACCTGACTATAATTAATACATTAATACATATTTTCCTTTAACTGGTAGCTAGAGCTTCCCTCTGCCCATAGGTAAGGGCGCCCATGGGTTAGGAGAGTTTATTCCTTGAGAGATCCAGGATTTCTCCACCGAGAATGTGTCTTCTTCGTCCTCTGCTTATGACGCGTCTTGCAGACTGTGTGTGGGTTTGTTCACAAAGCAGACAGCTTTGGTCAGCTTCCAAGACTCCCACTGTTGCTAGATTTTTCCTAAACAGACCGTGTGCAGTTATGAGTCCCACAGCTCTTCCGATTAGGGACTTAGTTATTGCTTGGTGTCCTGATTTGTCGTTTGCTTTGTCCGTGGTCGGGTGCTTTGCAACGACTCTGGCCCAGTTGTTACTAATTGTGAAGAACAATGTAAACCTATTATGAACTAGAAAGACGTTAACTATACGGTATTCATCAAAGTAAACAGCACTGAAATTAAAGTGGCTATGGTTGGTTAAAAAAAAAACTAATTACATTGTTGATTGTTGCCAGGCCATGTTGCTTATTACTTTCTAGTTTGAAATTAGTTAACACTGTGTGGTTCTTACAACTCCAGAGAAGAAAGTTTATAGTAGAGCATTATTTTCACTCATACAAAATAGGTTGTTTAAGTAGGTTTAAGAGTTGCATATATTTTGAAAGTTTAATAATAAATAAATACAGATTATTCCGAGTGCTTATGAAGCAAATAACAGGCAAACTGTAATAAAATCAAACAATATAAATTGTGTTGAATAAAAAAATTAACCTTGTTAACTAAAAGGATTTATCATTTCAAATAGTTAAGGTTATATCACATATATATTATTTCTCAAGGCCTTTTTTTTGTCGGTACGCCATAACTTCCTTAATACATCATCAAATTGCATGAATGAGGCATCATTTTAAAGCTTTCCTTAACCGCTACACGAAAAAAATATACAAAATACAATTATACGAAAAAATACAAAAAAAAGAAATAAAGAATCCGAAAGTAACAGTGATGTAAGATCAAGTAAGTTGTAGGGATATTTTCCTGGCGTTGGCAACACTGATGATAACAATACCCAGCTGGAAAGCTGCCGTTACGCCACTACTTTGCTACTTTTAATTAATTGTAAGCGTGGTTATAAACAGCATTGTGGATACACCTATTTGTTGTTGTTTACCTTCGCACTAAATACGCACTATACGATACTAAATATACGGTGTGTACTTTAATTAAGTGGGATTTAAGTAAGTTAGAATGCGAATGCTTCGCACGGGTCAGCTAGTTACAAATTTAAATTTCATAAAGTGAAATATCTTTTTGAATAACATATTATTATTATAACTTAAAACTATTACCCTCTCAGAACAGTATACCTCCTAGTTAAACAATGCTTCTCGGTTGTAATTTTGACGGAACAATCAGCTCAATTTGAATACATTTAGTACTTACGTCTGCCATCTGTTTATCCCTAGCCAAGAGCTGGGTCAGCGCCTCTACTGCGGCCACACTGTCCACCATCTCTTCCATGGTCAGTATAGGAGGGTCCTTTTTCTTGAACACATCCAACTCCTTTTGGTGTTCTATAAGCCTGAAACCACAACACTTGTACAGGGTTTACATAAAACAATTAGCAGCGACTCGTGGCGAAGCCAATAGAAACCGATTACAGAATTATATAATCTGATATTCTCACTGAGAATGACAGTGATTAGAACAGAGGCACTTGGATCGACTAGGGTGGTGGGGAGCAATATCCTACATTCTGACGCATTCGCAGTATGGCCTGGTTTTTAGGAACGAAGTTCCTTAACGCGGATAGTGGTAGGAGTTAACAAATAGAAAACGTAATGCGTAACGAAAAAAGTGTTATTAATTGGTACAAATATAAAATACGAGTAACGAAAATGCGTTATCAAATTGGTTGCTATGGCGATGAATATAAATACATTCAAGAAACATATGCTTTGGATCATCAATTTAAATTAAGAGACGATCGTTCCGTCCGGCGTAGTTCAGATATTATCGTCAAGCGCTGAAATATATTCAATAAACCTAAAATGTTGGTTCATCAGTCTAGGCCTATCCTAAAATTATTGTACGTATGTTAAAATAAATTAAACATACACACAACAATTTTAGGTTAGTTCTAAACTGATGAACCAACATTTTATGTTTATCGAATGTATTTACAATGAATGGACATTTAACTGTGTTTACCATCTTAGCTTTGATGTTGTAATTAATTCTACACCTTTATTATAATAACATTAAACGGTAAATATTTGTATAAAAAACAAACTAATAATAAACGGCAATTGAAAGATTAAAATTATGTGTGTATGCTGCCGTTAAGGCTGGTAAAAGAATTGAAGAAAAGGTGCGATGAACTTCGTTCCTGACGGGGGTCCCACGACCGCACACATTTACTTTTTTGTGTGAGTGACAGGATTTTTGCATATAACAGAGTGTAAAAAACGTAACCTAAAAACGCTGTTGATTGTTGAAAAATATTAACCGATTATAAATTTACCAAGTAGGTTGCTATGGTAATACATTTAAATACTTTCAAGAATGTGTTGATACAGTACAGTCCTAACGTAAAGTTGTGTTAAGTTTTTGATGAAAATGAGCTGTTTTATTCATAACGTGTCACATGCATCCACAAAACCCCTAATTTTGCCCATAATTTTTACATATTTTCAATTTTTAACTCTACAACTGACAGACGTCTCCTAAATTCCTTATGACAGATAGGCTTAATTTTGTTAGCAGTCTTGTAGTAGCAGCATAAGAACTGCCGTCTTCAGAAAAAGAAATTGATATACATTCTTTTACACTTCTATTTATAACTAAATTACAAAAGTTTTGTAAATTAAAAAAAAAATACAAAAATTTTTTACTATCTTTTATGTAGGCCTAAAATTGGATTTTTTATTTCCGTTACTGAACGAAATATTTTTTTTCTTGAGCTAATAATTAAAAAAATTTTACATCAATAAATTTTTTACTGAAATATATTAATTCTTTGAACATTATTCTACAAAACAGCTTTGGAACACTTTTGGATTGGGGCATAATTACTATATTTGGCGAATTTTTTAAATAATGCTTCCAAAACACACTGAAATGGCTTGGCATTGCAGAAAGTTAGTAGGGTTAAATAGGAACCCCAAATATTTTCAGGACAGAAAATAGCGTAGATTAGTCTTTGAAAACTCATCTACTTACAAATGAAAGATTCATTACAGTTGGTTTAGCCCCATTTTGGAGTTTAGCCGGACAGACAGACAAAAAATTTTAAAATGCGTGTTTGTGTTTTGTTAACGTGTCAATAACCATATGAGCTTAGAAAAAGGTTTGATTCTGAAATCGCAGACACTTTAATTTTATTTATATGTATAGATATCTGAGCCTTTATGATTTCATTAACATGAACACAAACTTACATGAGTTCAAAATCAGCACACTTGACTCTCAAAGCATTCTCAGCTATTTCCCTCCTATGGGCAATACGGGTAGCGCTGAGGTCCAACACTTGTTCCATGTCTTTGGGCCACAGGAATACACGACTGTTTAACTGTATATCATCAGCTGTAACAGAAAACAATAACATGATTTGAAATTATTGGCGAATTTCCATAGGAAAGAAGAGCTATTAGCTGATTTCACACTTACCGACACGACATTGACACGATATCGACCTGATACAGCAATAGTACTGATATCGCCACGATATCTGCAGGTCTTTCACATTTACCGACTTGATGCCGATACCGACGAGACTAATTTAAAATATTTAACGAGGCCAAATTATTATTGATTGATTACCAAAGAAACCAGTAAACAAACTGAGACGATATCGTACCGATAAAGAAGGGAGACCAGCAGCCCGCCTGCAACGACACGATATGTCAGTGAGTGAAAGCTACTCTGAAGTTTAAGTTAGTTTTCATGACTGACAACATCGTGCCGATATCGTGTCGGTGTAGTGTCGGTAAGTGTGAAATCAGCCATTGCAGTGACTCTATGGTGAGACCTAAGGTTGGGAGTAATCAATGGACATCCGTTTTGAGGTCAACATTTACAATATACTTTTTACGATGATTTATATTATTACTGTTCTTTCTTTTCACAACAAGTACACAGTCAGTCCCCATTATACACAGTACTGCTTTACGGGATTTCGATTTTACAAATTTTCATTTGCAGTATTATTTATACTGATTTTGTTGTGTTTTCAATACCAAGCAGTGTTCTATTTTACCTTATCGCGCCCGTTGATAAAAAATTTCCGTTGTATGCGGTTTTGCTTTACACGGCACTTTAGCGAAACGCATCAACTGTGTATAATGGGGACTACCTGTATAACTTAATACTTTATATTTTATAAAAAAATTATGTAAAAAAATTTAGCTGTTGTAACACACGTCTACTCACTGCAGGAGTCTGTCTTTGACTGGGTTACTCTTCTCCTCTTAGTTCTATGTCTTGGTGTTATGTTCGACTTCATTAAAAATTTTAACATTTATAAGGGTATGGTCCAACTTACAAGAGTAAACGCCTACATATGTCGCTGGTCGTTTCAATACTGCTGCCGCTCTGCGCAACCAAGACCTGTTGCTACAATGTTTGCATAACATTACACTCGGTTACATGGCTTTAATCATGTAAACCCATTCGATGAAGGCGGATCCGTGGGCAATTGCCCCTCCCGAACTCCGAAGCAACAATTTTATGTGTCTTATTACGTTGTGATTTCTACCGGAAAAACGCGAGAATAACGCGTAGAAAAATCTATCGGGAATGCATTGTTGCAGTTCGAGTTCGTTTTTTTCGTATTGAAGTTGAATCGGTTGGTTTACCGTTCTGCCGATGTATTGCACATATCGCACCTTGCTTCGTTTTCGGCTTAAGTAACTTATCTAGTCTATGGTTTTCCTTAACCAACTGAACTAATGTGCCAACGCCATCTTGGATGTTACAGATTTGTTTAGGTCTTTCGGCTAGTTGTTTACTTCAAAAACAGATCAAGTTTTGTAATTTGTTGGTGTATTTTAGTTGTATTTTTGTTTTACATTTTATTGAGAAATAGTTTTGAACGAGTATGAAACAAACTTCAAAAATAACATCTGTCTTCTTAAAAATACAGAAAACATCAACAGGTAAGCTTCCTCTTTATTCTGACACAGTTGTTCACGTGCATATAGGCGATAGGCCTATGCTTACGTACCTTAATAAAATTAAGAACGAGTGTTATTGCTAATGCTTTCTCCAAAATAAAAAACCATATTGTTAGTTATTGTTTAAATCCTTAGAAGTTATTGTTTAAAGTGTTTCTAAACCTGTAACAAATTGTAATTAAGTTTATGAATAGAAAGTTTTTTGAATTTTTATTTTCCTACAATGTTGCTAGAATTACAATACCTTTAACACTTTGAACCCTGAGCCCGAGTATAGGTCGGGTCAAGTTCGCGGCGCCAGCTACCAAAGCCCGAGTATACCTCGGGTCACTCTATTTAATTCTATAACTCAGATTAGTCGGCATATATTTGGGTTTAGGCATTCTCATCATGTTTATTAGTTGTTTTAGTTCGTATGTCTTTGACCTTTTTAATTTTTCTAACACTGGCCAACAAAAATATTATATAAATATCAGATGGTGTCTGATCAGCTGTGTGCATTCGACGTTTGTCTGCTTAGCGATGTAACTCGATAACGATGTGGTATTTCTATTAGTTCTGATTGTGTTGTAAATTTTTTTTATTTATTAGTGGCTTTTTATTGAGGCAAAATTTATAGTTCGTAAGTGTTTTTTTACTGTTTGTAAAGTGTAAATAAAGTGTTTGTTGTAAACTAAAGGACTATGTAGCTACCTTTTAAGTATTTACATTTATTTAAAGCTCATTCTTTTGCCTTTAAAATGATATATAATATGTCATACTTTTAAATAAGGTAACAGAATTTTTTTTAAAAATACTACCAAAACCCCAAGGGAGCTACGCAAGACAATGTGTTAAGGGTCCAGGGTTCAAAGTGTTCAAACATTTTACAGTGTAGTAAAAAGGTGTAATATTTTGACACATTTAATACAATCAAAGTGAGAGTAAGATCTCAAGCAAACAATCAAAATTGCGGTGTACGAATCCCGATGAAAAACCAAAGTTTTTAGACATCAGTAAATACAAAAATAAAGAATTTAACAAGTAAAACAATATTGACAACCAAAATATTTCCATTTAAATTCAACGTTTTGCATTAACATTTTAAAAATTTTCTGTGGACCTACCAGTTATTTTGCATACCTGGGAAGTATTGCCCCCCCCCCCCCCCCTAGATCAGGTCCTGGATCTGCCACTGGTTCGATGTTAGGTTCAATTTACTTTATACAACTAATACATTTAATAAAACTATACTTAGGATTGGCCTCTATTGCTTCACCTAGCCGTTGGTACAAAGGTATAGCAGGCAGTTTGTATACTTACTTTTCAATAAAGCATGGTTCATCAGAAACATTACGTTCTCGGCCGTGGTGATCAGTTTAGTTTTCAGATCAAACATGGTCGCATCTCTGCTTTCGTTGATAAAATTTGTCAACTCTACGAGCTCCGCTGTTGTCTCAGGCACTTGGCTGACACGTGCTGCCATCTCTTCGAAAGTAGACGCGATCCTGAAACATACATTTCCTTACACTACAGTACAATATGGGTTAGTGCAAGTTTTTCTTGTCCAAGTCCATATCAGACTCGTATATTATTATTATTATTAGGGGATTGTGTGACCTGCCACCAGGACCCACTGCACCTAACCCATGAGGTCCTCTGTGTCCCATGTCCATACTCGTATATATTTTCAATATGAATTTGAATGTATCAGATGCAAGGAGCCCTCTATATAAGTTACTAGGGGAAACCCATGCATGCTCCGCACGCCAACCTCGTTGGAACCTTCTATACACATAATCATGTTATCTTTTCATTATAATAAAGGTGTAGGATTAATAATAACCACAAAGCTAAGATGGTAAATAATGTTAAACGTACAGATCAAATTATTTCTTATATTTTATTACA
Organism: Philaenus spumarius; assembly: GCA_018207615.1. NCBI lineage: Eukaryota > Metazoa > Arthropoda > Insecta > Hemiptera > Aphrophoridae > Philaenus > Philaenus spumarius. The sequence goes on along the minus strand of JAGFPH010004816.1, from coordinate 42,769 downwards.
GCAGTTATAATAAAGGTTAAAAGAACCAGCAAGGCTCAGGTCTACACTTTAATAAAAACCTAACCTAAAAGTTAAAAACACAAATAATTGCTTCAAAGTTTGAAATCAACAGTTAATGGAAATATTGGAGCAGACGCTGTTTTATCTGTTATTTTATTCAATTGGTTGCTATGGTAATAAATGTAAATACATAATATGTTGGTTCATCAGTCTAGGCCTAAGCTAAGATTTTTTACGACTAAATTTACAAATATTGAAATAAAAAATATTTTTATCAAAATCAATTATTATAGCCTATGTTACTCAGGGATAGTGTAGCTTTTTATTAGCAAAACTATATTTTCAATCGGTTCAGTAGTGCCAGACATTACCACCTACATACAGACAAACAAATTTGACCTCTTTATAGTCTATATATACAAAAGCGAAATACCACTCACTCACTCATCACGATTTCTCAAAAACTACCGAACGGATTGAAATAAAATTTGGTATGTAGCTTCCTCTAGGGCCATAGGTGCTCACTAAGAAAGGGTTTCAACAAATTCGAAATTTTAGGGGGGGGTTTGGGGATCAAAGTTATTAAGTCACGATTTCTTCAAAACTACCGAACGGATTGGAATGAAAATTGGTATGTAGCTTCCTCTAGGGCCATAAGTGTTCACTAAAAAAGGGTTTTAAAAAATTGGAAATTTCAGGGGCGTTTGGGCGGTAAAAATTACTAAATCACGATTTCTCCAAAATTACCAAACAGATTGGAATGAAATTTGGTATGTAGCTTCCTCTAGGACCAAAGGCGCTCGCTAAGAAAGGATTTGAAAAAATTCGAAATTTTAGGGGG
>JAGFPH010004816.1:29289-41828 GCA_018207615.1 Philaenus spumarius | reverse complement strand
GGGGTCAAAGTTACTAAATCACGATCATTTTTCGCATTTATTTCACCAAAATAATTAAGCAATAGCGAAGCATTGCCGGGTCAGCTAGTATTAGTATAAATTCTAAATTCAATTCATTTCTCTAGTTAATTCAGTGAGGCCCTGGTCTGTACTGTAAACTATAAACACTAACGATATAAACAATACAATAACTAACGCTCTGTTATGAAGCTGATTGACTTCAATGAAATAGTCTACAATCTGTTCCCTGAGCCGTGTTACTGTCTCACTCAGAGTGTCATTGAGCAAGGAACAATCCAAGTTGATGAGATTCAGTGGTATGTCTCTGCGTAGTAAGTCTATCTCATCCCTCAGTGCTTCGTACATCAGTATGCGCTTGGTAAAGTCCTGCAAAACAAATATTTCATTACATATATGTTCATTGATGGTAAAGAAACCAAACCTCTTAGGTCATCAAAAACCAAATTGTTCAGCAGATACAAAATACTGTTTGATTTTTAGATTGTACAATTTATTAAGTTTTTTGTTACGATTTGCAATAAAGATAACCAATTCGTGCAGTTTAAACAAATTATGTTTTTATTTAAATTGTGTTAGTTAAAGATAATTCGACCACACAGCTGAACCGTTGACGTGAGTTGAGCAAATTTCCAAAATTAAGTTTAAAGCCCTATGTTTTAGGGTTTCAACCAACAATTTAGGAAATAGGTCTATTCACGACGGTGTTGAATAGCTGCCTCTGTGTACAAAATATATTAACAGAATTTGTTTGTGCCTAAGCCTCTAGCTTCGACTCACGCCCTCCTTCGTTACAATCGCAGTGGAAAATCTCGCTTTGTGAGTTTGCACCTCGATCTCGTGGCCTTGGGTTATAAACTTCGCTTCGCTCGCAACATAAAAACTCGTCTGCCTCGGATAAGAAAATAAAATCCACCACGTTGCTTTGAACCGGGTACTTTTATGGTATTTTATGTTTTAATCGATTTTGGGGGGACCAAGCGAGCTATAAGGTCGCGTAAAAACAAAATGGTCAGACTAACATCTTTAGAAAAATCTCATTGTCTTAGGAAAAATCGAAAACAATAGTTACTAACCGTTCTTCTGGTTGTTGGATTTTTTGGCTAATGAACTCGTTTGAGCGACGTAGCTAACCAACGTGTTGAGACGGATTAAGAAATAGGCATATCCGCTCAATGAAATAATTTTTCAATTTAATTATAAAATCTACTAAGTCCTTCAGACACCAATATACAGAGCAAGTTAGGCTAACTTTTCATGTTCAAAGTTGTTTGAATCTCAGCAGCCAAATGAAACAAGCTGGCTAGAGAACAATGGAAAAAATATTTTAATAAAAAAGTTGTTTTTAAAGTATAAAAATATGTAGAATAATCATGGTAATAAAAAAGTCAAATCACAATTTGGAATTAAATAAAGAAATAAAAAGTTATTAGCAAAATAAAAGCGAGGAAAAAAGTTAAAAGTCAGAATTTTTAAAATTTTTAAAATCTTTATAAGGGTATTGAAAGACCAGTAGAAAAATAGACAAATTACGAAAAAAGTTTTTGTTAAAATTAAATGGTAAATATAAACATAATTAAATAAAAAGTAATTAAAAAAGGAAAATTGAATCAAAGTAGTTTAAAGTACAGTTTTAGTAAAAAGTAGTAAATTAATTAAAATAAATAAAGATTTTAACAAAATTAGTCACGTTTAAATAATATCAAAGAATAAATTTAAGAGTTATTAACGTTTTTAGGTAAAAAAGTAAAATGCCTATTTTCACCTATAAATAAAGGGTTAATAGAAAAAATGATAAGATATAAAAATAGAGATAATAATTAGTATAAAATGTCAAAACCTGTGAAAGATAGAAAAAAGGATTAATTTAAGGTAAAAGGGGTGTTAACATATTTAGACAAAAAGTGATGATACGAAAAGGACAATAACTCAACCAATAATTAACCAATTCGAAAACGGTAAAAGACTAGTTTAGTGGAAAGACGTAAACAATACAGTATGACCATAAAAAATATGAAAAACTTTATAATTTGGAAAAACCGCGAGTCAAGAAAAACGCGATCGCGAAAAAGGTGTGGAACGGGAACGCGACGTCGTACAACTACGAATCGAGTTTGTGCGTAGCCAGTAAACCAAGCTGAACAAAATGACATCATCCAGAACCCGATCCGATCACGGGAAGCCGAGTTACAGGAATTTGGGAATAAATGGTCACAAATCTCGCAAACCATAAGGAACAGGCAAAAGTTGATTATTTTTCTTGAAGAGAATTGTCGGTCGACCAAAGGTAAAGACACGCCCATTCTACAGTCTAGCCAATATAATTGCCAATGTACAAAATCAATTAATTTTGAAAACAATGCCAAAAATATAATTTTTACATATATTCGAGTAGAGAAAACAACCAGGATTATGGGAAAAATAAGGAAAAAATTCTAAAGTAATTACCGCCCGAGCGCCACACCAAAAACAAAAGGGAAATTGAGTAGAAGGGTTGGTAGGCTAATATAGGCCTTTGCCGGAGCTCACCGAAAAACGCGGTTCGCCTCGTCAGTCTTCATAGAAACTCCGGGAAAGTCTCTACGCTTCTCGTTAGATCATCGTATCACAGCAGAGTAAAGTAAATGTAAAGATTTTAAATAGTTCGTCAGTCTTCATAGAAACTCCGGGAAAGTCTCTACGCTTCTCGTTAGATCATCGTATCACAGCAGAGTATAAGTTTTTGCAGGAGTTAACCGTAAAACGCGGGTCACTTCAACAGTCGTAATAGAAACTCCGGGAAAGTCTCCACGCATCTCGTTAGATCATCGTATCACAGCAGAGCATAATAAATTCAAAGATTTTAATACTTCGTAAATCTAAATATTTAGTAAAGTATACAACTGAAAAAAAATCAATCTAGTTCATAGCGTAGTAAAATAAACGCTATATTTCGTCGAGAATACTATCGCCGAGAACTTCAAGGGAAGATCCAGGATAACAGCGGCGAGGTCTGTTATCACGTGGCATCCGAACTCACAGGAGGAATCCAGACGAATTCACGGAAAGGCGACATCGAAGGACAAGATCCCGGACTTCCAGAACTGCGTTCCAGATCGGGACTTCTAGAACATCGCACCAATCCCGGACTCAGGATCTCCAAGAAGGAATACACCGTATACGAAACAAGGTAGTGTCGGAGACACCTTTATAATTTTTCATAGTTTACAGCATTGACGAGTAGGGCTTTACTTTTAAAATTTTTAATATTTAAATTTTGGGGAATAAAATTTATTAAAAATAAATTTAAAAATATTCTATCTATCTTTTACAAAAAGGTTATTTTTTTATTGATTTTGAAGTTACATTGTGTAGAAAAGGTTTCACAAAACTTTAGCTAAGGAATTTTTTTTTAGAAATTTAAGGACAAAGGATCCGATTGTTAAATCATATAAATAATATAAATTAAGAGTGATTAAAATTTATGTTCTATTCTCCAAATAAAAAATCTTTTATTCTGAGTAAATTACCAAATCCAAAGTTAATTTTAAGAAGTGCTAATATTAAGGAAGGATTGGCTGGATATAACGAAGATTACTGTTCTCCGAAAGGCACGACTCCGGGCAGAGTTTAGTCTCTAAAAAATTAAATATCATAAATATTCCTTGGCAAAAAATAATTAAGGGTTTTATCGTAAGGTAAGAAACTAACGATAACTATCCTTGCAAAGACGAGCTACCCTCTTGACTTAACTGGTGGAGCTAGCCAGGAGCCAAAAAAGGTAATCAATTTAATTGTTTTTAAACACTAATTAGTTAAATTGCGAAAAGCGAGGTAGAACAGATTAGGAGGGGGGTGGTAGATCGTTGCAGTGTGTATCAAATTTGAACCAAATCGAACTTAAAATGTGGTTGCTAGAGTGCGAACACACACATATATATATATATATATATATATATATATGAATTTTAATAACACAACAAAACATGTTCTGGGGACCATGATCGGTGCTCATTTGCTACTCCCGACCTTAGGTCTCATTTTTCCACTGCAATAGCTCATTTTCCTATGGAAATTCGCTAATAACGGACATAGAAGAACATAAATACCTTAGTAAGCATATGCAAAACCTCCCAAGCTGGAGACCAGGTAACTAGTCATATCCTGTCAGCTTGGAAGCAGCCAACCACCATTTGCTTTACTTCCACCCTCCTACCCTCAAACCAAAGATATGAAAAGCTACCTGGTACCTTGCAAGATTCAAGATGTTTGGGGGAACTGAAAATGAAAGGGGGTTTGTCTTTTTAAACACATTTTAAGAACAACGGACTAAAATCCACACATACAAAATAGAACTTACACTAATCCATGTTTGAATTTAACACCCAGAATCTCACACAGAAAAGTCAAGAAAACTCACCTTCAAAAAAGGAAAAGGCTCAGTTTTGAAAAACTTATTGAGAGCCTCCAACGCTTCCCCAGACAGTATGTACAGGTAGGGTTCGTAAATTTCCAAAAATTTCGGAGGTCCAGATTTGTTTGTGTCAAAGCTTTCCAGCGCCTTTTGCATTATGAGTTGCACTTCTTCTTCTTCTGCCTTTACGCTGTGCAGGCATTTGGTGATGTTCAAAGCTTAACACAACAAACGCGGTTACGAAAAATAAAAAACATAAAAATTACAAATTACAAACACAATAACATTTATTTGGCTGGACGAGAGTTGCGAATACTGAAAGTAAATTTGGTTTGTAAAAATGTGCACTCTAGCTCCTCCTGTAGACGAATTGTCAAATATACCACAACACAACACAATCAACAACCAAAAACCAAAAACACACAAAGCACACACTTCCCACGGTGTCCGACGGTCATTTTATTTATGTCCATTATCGCCGCGAGGTTTCATTTGTTTCATCTCATTTTGTAATTCAAGTAAAGCTAAGTCAAATACTTTTATGAAATTTACAATGATAATTTACAGGTATACAGTTCAATTCTTTGATTTATCCTCTACACTTTCTTATAATAATATGCCATTTTTGGGCAAATGATATTTATATTCCTAAATTACTATTCAAAACAGGCCTAGTAGTAGGAACATAAAAACAAGTGTTTTCAAAATAGAAATTTGAAATTGATAAATACTTTTATACAATTCTATTTAGAACTAAATTACAAAACTTTTTTACATTTATGAAAAAAATTACAATAATTTTTTCTACTTTTATGTAGGCCTAAAGTTAAACATTTTCCTTTCGTTACTGAACGTGATTGTTTCTTGAGCTAATAACTTTCTTAATTTTACTTAAATATTTTTTTTTACTGACATACGAGGGCTATCAAGAAAGTAGATTACGTTTTCGTCTGTGCCCGCAAGGGGCGGGGCTAGCGCGGCCATCTTGGTGTCAGTGCGTTACGCCGCTCAGTCGGCATTTAGCCGTGCTAGTGAGAGGTTCGTGCTGTACTCCGTCGAGTTACTGTGACAGTTTGAAATGTCTGCCTTAATTGAAAATGCCGCGAACTGTGAGGTGCGTGCAGTATTAATGTTTCTGACTGCAAAAAACTGTAAACCGATAGAAATCTATCGGCAGCTTTGTGAAGTGAATGGGGACAATATTATCACTGAAGGAGGAGTGCGTCAGTGGGTCATAAAGTTTAAAAATGGCCGAACTAATGTTCACGACGAAGAGCGAAGTGGAAGACCCAGCATAGTGACTGCCGAACTTGTCGAAAAAGTCGATGCCGAAGTCCGTGAAAACCGAAGATTCACAATAACGGAACTCTCTATGAGTTTTCCACAAATTTCGCGAAGTTTGTTGCACGAAATCATCACCGAAAAGCTTGGTTACCACAAGTTTTGTGCAAGATGGATACGAAAAATCTTGACTGAGATCCACAAAAATCAGCGAATGACTGCAGCGCTAACGTTTTTGGACGCTTACGATAAAGATGGCGACTCATTACTCGATCGCATCGTTACTGGTGACGAAACATGGGTTAAACATGTGAACTGCGAGACGAAATTGCAGTCAATGCAGTGGGGCCACACAAATTCCTAAGAAAAACCCAAGAAATGCATCCAAACGACGTCGGCAAGGAAGGTGATGGCGACTGTTTTTTGGGACAGGAAAGGTGAAATTTTTGTGGACTTCCTGGAAAGAGGCACTACAATAAACTCTCAAAGGTATTGCCAAACTCTGCAAAACCTCAGAAGAGCAATACAAAACAAGCGCAGGGGAAAGTTGAGCTCAAAGATCTTGCTGATTCACGACAACGCCCGGCCCCACACGGCAAATGCCACTCGCCAAGTTCTTGGATCCTTTAAGTGGGAGTTGTTTCCTCATCCGCCGTACAGTCCCGACCTGGCACAGAGCGACTTCCACTTATTCCCAGCAATGAAGAAGTGGCTGGCTATACAGCGTTTTGATGACGACGCACAGCTGCAAGAAGAGGTAACCAAGTGGTTGAAGGCGCAGGCGACCGAATTCTACGACGAAGGAATTTCCAAGCTCGTCCATCGCTACGATAAGTGCCTTAATTTTAATGGTGACTATGTAGAAAAGTAGTATTTAAGTGTGGCTTTCATCTGTATATAATAAAAACAATTTCCAATACTTTGTTTATTTTTAATTCCAAAACGTAATCTACTTTCTGGATAGCCCTCGTATATATGAATTTGTTAAACCTTTATCTACAAAAAAGCTACGGAACACTTTTGAATTGGTTTAGAATAAACATATAAAAACATGGTTAAAATACGAAAACTTGGACGATTTTTAACAAATTCGAAGTTTACGGCGATTTTGTGAGCTTACCGTTAGAGATACGGAAAAAAATCAAGAATACAGTTTTGTTTAAAATTTAATTTGCTTTTAGCATATTGTTATTAGTTTTTAAATTCAACTTACGGTTAAGCCACAAACTGGCTTTGGAAAAAAGCTTACACTGAGAAAAACGGTCCGGCCGCCATTTTTATTTAATTTAAGGGGTTAAAAATGAAAAATGGAAAAAACTGTGTATATACATGGCTTGGCCTAGGAATAAGGAACATTCATGCAAAAAAAAATCAAAATCGGTCAAGGCGTTTGGCCGTAATCGTGAGACAGACACACAGACGAAATGCCGAACGGTTGAGTTACAACGGAGACCTCGCTTACGCTCGGTCAATAATGTTTTGCAGTCTGTAATATTGGGGTTGTCAGTATAACCTAGGTTTATGTTTTTTTGTAAAACATTAAAAAGACTTTGATTATATTTACTTTAATGTAAAAGTATATTTACAAGTTTTTTAAGGTTAACTTAAAAAACCGTTATTATATGAATTACGATCTTTCAACTGTAATAATAGCCAATAAATAATGAAAATATAATAAACCAAAACATAACCCCAAAATATATCTAATTAATATTCCAGTTGATCAAAGAAATTGGACAGGTGTAATAATATGTATTCTTTAACAAATCTTTGTCAAAGATTTCATCAAAGAACTTTGATAAAAGTTTGACAAAATATTTGACGAATAACTTTGACAGTGTAATATGCTCCTAACCTTTTTTGTTTTGTTGTTTGTGCTGTGTTGTGGTGCAGTTGACCAATCGACAAAAGGAAGAGCAAGGGATCGCACCGTTTCCAAAAAATACGGTGGGTGTAGGCTATAAAACAGTTTTTTTGTAAAATAAATATCACCCAGCCTAAAAAATGTTATGTCCTTTAGAACAGAAATGAGTCAATTTCTTCTAGAAAAGGCTTGTTAAGTTTGACTAACAACAGACCGCACATTTTATTTCACTGATATGGAGGTAACCTCCAGTACTCAAACGACGGAGGGTTAACCATTTCTAATGTAAACTACTTCAGCTAATATTGAGCGACACATCACTTACATGGAAGCAGTAGTTGCTCCAGCACTGGAATACCTTGGTTGATCTCTATAATCTTCAGGAATAGGTTTTGGAATACCCCCCGCAGATCCTCCAACTCTGGCTGGAAGTGGAGCAGGCTAGAGTCCGAACTGGGGATCACCTTCACCGTATACATAGGCCTACAGACAAACATCAGATCCTTGTATTCGCCCACGATCTCGTTACCATCCTGTAACCAAAGAAAAATATCGCGTAAACACTTGAAAGGATTTTGATTTCATTTAAATTCAATCTGATTAGATTGTACAAAGTGTACGAGATCATATTTATGTGCAGTATGTAAAGCCAGCTAAAGACATTTAATATATAATATCGTAGTATTTGTCTGTTATTATTTACTATTAAACTAAACCCTTGTAACGTATGTGATTTCATGATTAAGAAAAAGTAAACATAATATTTAAAAAGGATTTTTACAAAATAAAATTTGACATGATGTAATAATAATTGAAATCATGTAGTGAACCACTAACGCGAGTTGAGTGAATTTATCTTCTGAAAAAAAGGCGCTCAATAGCTGCATGCGTGTACGTAATATATTAGTAGAATTTAAAGCAATTTGTAGAATTTAACTTTTTAAGTTACAAAAATAATAAAAAAGCCACTATATTTGTCATTAAAAAGGAAAGTTTTTGGTAAAGTTAGTAATTTTACTTTCTCACTATACTATAGTATAGAAAAAGTATAGTGATCGCAAAAAAAATCGATGTTGACATTTTTGTGGAAATATCCGTTTTGGGACCCCCTGAGTCCAAAAAAGTGGTTTTTACAAAATGTCTGTCTGTATGTATACAAAGCTAGAGAGAAAACTATTCGATCGATTTCAACCAAATTTGCACCAGACATGTCCAGTACGCCTGTATAGATGCACGAAAAAGGGTTTTGAACAATTTTGAAAAACAACCCCCTTTTTGGCCAAAAAACCGCCAAAAAATCTGTTATTATTTTTTTATAAAAAAACGGATCTAACGATTTTGATAAAATTTGGCTTATTTGTAGCCTTTAATGTGCCCTACCATATACAAAAACCCGCATCTTTCTAAAAATTCTCGTTTAGCTAATAATAATAATAATAACTGATTTTTGGGGGTTTTTTGGCCATAAACGGGGTTGTTTTTCAAAACCTTATTTCGTGCATCTATACAGGCCTAATTGACGTGTTTGCTGCAAATTTGTTCGAAATCGATCGAATAGTTTTCTCTCTAGATAATAATAATAATATTTACTAGTTAATCTCCAACTTTAATAAAAGTATACAAAGCTAGAGAGAAAACTATTCGATCGATTTCAACCAAATTTGCACCAGACATGTCCAGTAGACCTGTATAGATGCACGAAAAAAGGTTTTGACAATTTTTGAAAAACAACCGCCTTTTTGGCCAAAAAACCCTCAAAAAACCAGTTATTATTTTTTTATAAAAAAAACGGCTCTAACGATTTTGTTAAAATTTGGCTTGTTTGTAGCCTTTAATGTGCCTTACCATATACAAAAACCCGCATCTTTCTAAAAATTCTCGTTTAGCTAATAATAATAATAATAACTGATTTTTAAGAGTTTTTTGGCCATAAAACGGGTTGTTTTAAAACAAATTTCAAAACCTTTTTATGTGCATCTAAAAAGACCTAATTGACGTGTTTGGTGCAAATTTCGAATAGTTTTCTCTCTAGATAATAATAATAATATTTATTAGTTAATCTCCAACTTTAATAAAAAACTCTCTTACTTCACCCTACAAGTCACAGTGAATCTGTTTAGTAATTTAAATGTGTTTGTGAGAAAGTATGTGCCAGTTCCTGGTACCGTTTATTTTTTAGATATTTTACATTAAAAATTTTAAACGGCTGCCATTTTGAAAATACAGTAGAGTCCCGCTATTAAGAACAGAGTTCAGAAAAAATACCTATTTTTTAACATAACAAAGGAGAAATTAAAAAGATGTTTGTGAAAAAATGTACATTAATTGTTGTACAAATAAGTTAAATAGAGGCATACATAGAGCCTAAGCTTGATGAAAACGCCTGAAACCAAATTGGTATGACAGCTGGTTTTATTTCCTTCACGTTTCCCCACCGTTTTGCGGGAAGGAAGCTACGGCAACAAGCGTCCGGTGATACGGATACCGGGTCCTTCAGAAAGAAGGAAGAATTAGATACAACAGCTACGCACTAGTAGTGTTGTTGCCACCTGCCAGTTGCGTTCAACAGTTTTTATTCTCCGTTTTCGCTATCTCGAAGGAATTTTATTTTTTTCTCGATCATTTTTCAAGACAATGCGGTAATAATGGACAGACTGCGGGATGACAAAACGGACAGTTCAAACAACCTATCCCTTCACTTCCGTTTTTAGAATAAAACGGAATCATAGCGCATCGGAAGGACAAAAAACGGATGGTGTAAACCTACACTAAGGCGAGGTCAAAAGCATTTGCCGTGTCTACGTATGATGAGCGTTCACCTCCTCCTCGCTTTCCTCCGATCTGATCAACGCCGTATAGCACTGGCACTAGGAGATGTCCCCGCACTTAATTTACGCCTTGACAAGTCAATACGTTGATATTATTAATGAAATCAGCCTATTCCGAATTTCGGCTAAACCGAACAGTGTTCGGTCAAAATAAGTTCGTAATAGCGGGACCCTAATGTATATGAAAACACGATTTTGTTTTTCGTACATGGGCAAAAAGATGTCTTACCAAATATGTATCCCAAATTTGCGTTCATTATATTTCTTACATCCAAAGATATTAACCCTTAAAGTGGCAGACTGCAGTCTCTCGGGCGTAAATGCAACCCGCTCGAACCTTTGCAAGAATTTCCATAATCGGTAATTTAATCCACTTACAATCGCCCAATCGTAATACCATTGGAAAGGAAATGAATTAAACTTTAATTTTTGTATTTACAACTTTTTCGTAAAACGTATATTTACATACGTAATCATCGTTTTAAAATATGCATATCTTCGTACAGCTATTTCCGCGGGCGAATCTGTATACAATTGTACTGTTATTTCCCACATCTTCAACGTTGAAATCCCTCTACTGAAGTATTTATATCGAGATTATAAAGCTACCATTGGATTCTTCAAGATTTTTTCTTTCTAATGGTGCCTTCCAATCAGATGTCACTATTTTATAGGATTAATACAAAAGATGTCTGTAAACCCTTGCGATTGGACAGTTTTTCAACCAATGAAACAGCCCATTTGTCATCAGAGATGATGCCTACAATTCCATATGTTTTTACAGATTTCTTGATACCATTTTGTAGAGAATCGTTCGATCTTTTTAACGGTGGGAAGTTAACTAGAAATAACCAGTTTTTTTGTTTGTCTAGACAACAATGGAAGTACATAATTAGGACAGTGTGGCAAGACCGCCCGGCATTTGTCGCTCCCACGGTATTCAAAGCACCCTTCTTGTAAGACGGTAAAATGTTATTTGATTCATGTCATTTTGTTATTCAAATAAATGTAACTCAAACACTTTTGTGAACTAAGGAAAACAATTATACCGTTCTTTTCTTTGATTTATCCTCTACACTTTGTTATAATAATATTTCATTTTTGGGCAAAGCATATATTAGTAAATTATTATGTTTCAATCTAAGCCTAGGTTTGTTAGCAGTCGTGTACTAGGAAGATAAAAACAGTTTTTTTCAAAATAAGAAATTTTAAATTGATAAATGTTTTTATACAGTTCTATTTAGAACTAAATTACGAAACTTTTTTACGCTTACGAAAAAATACAAAAAAAATTTTACTATTTGTTATGTAGGTCTAAAGTTGAACTTTTTCCTTTCGTTACTGAACATTTTTTGTTTCTTGAGCTAATAACTTTTACAATTTCAAAATAAACTAATTTTTAGTGGCATATTTGAATTCTTTGAAGTTTCTTCTACAAAAAAGCTATTGAACACTTTTGGATTGGGGTTCATTTACTATTTTTGGCGAATTTTTAAAAATATGCTTGCAAAACGCTAAAAACGGGCTGGCCAATTTTAGCTTTAACCATGCCGCTTCTAGGGTTAAGTATTTTGTAAAAAAAATGGCAGATAACTTTAAAACGAAGCATTTCCAAACCTATGTTTACATGAACTTTTTCTTTATTTTCACTAGTAGAACACGTTCTGAAAGTTTTCTGTTTCATTCTGAATCGCCCTGCATATACATACAATTTTTAATAACACCCCCAAAACGTGTTCTGTGAACCATGATCAGTGCTCATTGACGGATATTTTCTAACAAGTACTTGCCTTATATCTTAAAACAAATTCCAGCAGATGATTCAACGAATGCATAACGACATATCGGAGTTGCCGCGACAGTAAAGCGTTGACACATTCAAACAGCCTCTCCACCAGCAGTAAAGGCGTGTTCTTTTCCTTGGGTATCAGGTGTTGCCATGTGTGACGGATAGCCAGCAAAAGTTCTGCACATTCGACGAGCCATCTGGAAAACATGTGTTCAAATTATAAAATATTCTTGTAAAACAGCATTTCAATCCATATACAGTATCCCCAGACTAGCGATGTGTCTGGCCTAGTGGGAGTGTCATCCTTTCTACTTTCTTTCCGAACCTGTCTTGGCGGTACAATCAATTCCACAAAAACTAGAGTCA
>JAGFPH010004816.1:0-19681 GCA_018207615.1 Philaenus spumarius | reverse complement strand
GGCGTACCTCAAGGGTATGTTTTGGGTCCTACATTGTTTCTTATATAAATTATCTTGTGTGGTATGTTATCAATGTTGTCTACAAAGTGTCAAATTTTAACTGTACATGTCTCAAAGACATAATTTGTTTTATTTCAATTAAAAGAAGTAATAAATAACCTCCAGACAATCGGTTTTTCAATGTAATTATGATTCTTAATGATCTGCCTAAAACTTGCATTTTAGAAGCAAATTTTAAATTTAAAAAATTTAACTATGTCTTCACAGTTAGAATAAGAGGCACTTACAGCATCTGTTCTTTTATTTTCAACTGCTCCTGTATCTTTGCTTCTTCGGCCAGTCGTAATCGTTCAATTCTACGAGCTTTCCTCTCGGCTTTCTTCCTGTCATATTCTCCGTTCAACAAATCCTAAAATATAAGAAAAACTCATAAAACAAATCCTACATTTTCAAATTTAGTGGCTACATGTTTCGCCGCCACAGGCAGCATCATCAGGGTAGCTTATAACACTAATACGCTGTTGTTTACATTTCACATATAACATCAACATTTGTACAAAAATCGCACTCATCAAATGTAAACATACACATTATGTTTTCCCCAGTACTGTGGCCACATGTCTTTTGCAAATTTTAACAGTCTCTTTCGAACATATAAAGTTAAAACCGTCCTATATTTTATTGTATAAAAGTTGAACAAACCAGAACTGAACCCGAGGGATTTTTTCTGATGATAGGGTAGATGTTCCGAAACACGCCACAAGAAGAACAAAAGAGCCCACATGTCCCAATTTTTTGTCATATGTTGTTGTCCTAAAAAGTGGTTTTGGGACGCTCAAAAGTCCCGGAATACAGTTTTAAATAGATTTCATGAAATTTTATATGTATACTAGTGGACCCGCAATGCTTTGCTATGGCTTGATTTAATTTTAAGGGTGGTAATCCTATTCCACACCGGTGACTTCAGTAATCAAATTGCAAATAATAGTTTTGCAATCTCTTAAAAATAATATTATACAATTTTAGGTTTATAGCTTGAATGAAGTTAGTTTAATTTGTATTCATTTCATAGGGGAAGCAACACCATTTCAACCGCTTAGATCGGGATGAAAACTATCCTATATTTTAAGTTATAGTAAAGCACACATTTTGAAAAAAATTCATTAAGATCGGTTTCGGAGTTTATCGCGGACAAACACCGTGACAATGGATTTTTATATACATATAAAGATTAATATACGATACTGTTTAGTACTTAAATATACATATATATATTAAAATAATGATAAAAATATTATCGTTTGGTTTCATTTAGATTGTCTGTTTAGTTTTCAATATAATTATGATTAAACTAATGTAATGTTCATTGGTATGTTGAATCACTTTGCAAAATCCGTGGTTAATCAAAATTTTGTTTGTACTTCTAAATTTATAGGCCTAATTAGTAAAAGATACTGTTTGGTATTTAAATATACAATTATATATCAAAATAAAGGTAAAAATGTGACATTTTAATGGCTTTTAGTTTCAATCAGATTGTTTGTTTGGTTTTCAATATAATTCTGTTTATGGTTATGCCTGGTGACAAAATGTTTATTATTATTATTATTTTTGAAAGCGAAAATATTATTTGAAAAGTATTAAACAATTCATAGATAAGATATATTTTATATAAACAATATTCTAAACAGCATATCTCTAAGTATATAGATATGTAACAACCGATGTTTGAATTAAATTATAATACAGAAAGCATTTTACGTTGATTTTTTGTTTGTGTTTGTTTTTAGTTTTTCAATCTAACCTAAAAAAGAAGTTGGTTTTGAAGAATAATAAATTGATTATAAATTGCATGGAAAAAAGCATGTTCGGTTTTTCCCGAATTATAAAATTTTCCAGGAACTTTTCAAATTGTTCTTTCCGTAAAAAACCTAATTTGGACTATTACGGACATTTTAAAACAAAGCCAAATTGGTCCAGCCGTTCTCAAGTGATGCGCTTAAGCCGCCGTCAGACTAGGCTAGTTACCAGCTGCTAGTAACTAGCCTCTGGTGATATTACCAGCAACCAGCGTAGTCTGACCCAGCACTAGCAGCAGGATAATGCCAGCGGCTAGTATTTACTAGCCGAAAACAGAAGTCGAACATGTTTAACTTTTTAACGCTAGCTACCATCCGCTAGCAGTCACGTGACCTCCTCGATGGCGCCAGCCAGCCTATGTGAACCCCTAGTAGCTCACTATATAATTAATTAATATAATAATATTAATTTCCAATATAAAATTACAACTATATGTGGAATTAAATTATACTAAAATGTTGAATTAATTCTGTTGAACCCTGGTCTTGTAACCATTAAATAGTGTTGTCATTGATTTTTAAAATTTTTTTATAATCAATATTTTAAATGCACTATATTGGTTATTATTGTCACGCTTATTAAAATAACATTCATAAAATGAGTAGTTATTATTAATGGCTAAAAAATCTAAACTCAGAAACGAAATTGTAGGTAGGCATAGAATTTTTGTTATTTAAGATTTATTATAATACTGTGCACTATGCTTAAAGATTTCAATCCAAATATAGGCCTACCTAAAATGCAGTTTAAAAAATGTTTTTGCAAATCCCGTCCAAGGTGTTTAAAAACTAGGCCTAAAGATAATATTTGTCATATATATAATACCGCGATAAAAATAACGAAAATCGCGGTATTATATTATAGAAACATTTAATCAGTTTCATATCACTATTCATTTTCATAACATTCATACGATATTCTAAATGCAGAAGAAAAAGAAGGCAGGATTTACAAACCCACATAATACATATTTATATGAAAAAAATAAATAGTTAATGTTTTCAAGACAACAACAGTCACTTTACTAGCGGCTAGTAACATTCAAATGTGAACCCTTTCTCCTGCGCTGGTTGCTGGTGATATTACCAGCGGCTAGTTACTAGCGGCTGGTAACTAGCCTAGTCGGACCGCGGCTTTACCAACGAACAGCATTTCATTTTATATAGATATTTTTATTTTGCCTGATTAAATGAAATACGACACCATAATTAATACATTTTAGAATATTTCTCTGAGCATTTTGATTTGTCTGCACAGTCTGCAGTTGAGTTGAATTTTATAACTACGTCTCAAAGAAGAAAGACATGATCAAGAAGGCTGGAAGCAGTGGAAAATACCCCTTTCTCCAAGAAAAATCAACCTCATCTAAAAACACTCTGTAATATTTAAAGCTTATGTAAATTTTATTTTATTAAAAATTCCATGGTTATATATATATTTTTAAAACTGTAATAATTTTTTAATATAATAAATTAAATATAATTAACTAAACAGTTAGTAAGCCATAGTAAATTTTGTGTTTCTACTCTTTATCAATAGGCTATAATCAGGCTAACAAAATGTATTAACAAAACATAAGTTTCTATAAAAATACAAAATCGGGATCTGGTACATTGTTAGTGCCCGGCTGGTTGTGCCCTGGTTTTCTCAGGAAATGATTTGGTCACCCTATCACAGATAAATTTAAAGTATTGTGCTTTTATTGTACAGAATGTCTCACAACCATTCTACCACATTTTGCCATGATATTCAGAATGTCAAAACTAGTAAATATTACAATAGTACAACATGTGTTCTATCTTGCTTGGTTTACAAGTTGTCTGTATGCGTCTTTAAAAAAATACATGAACGATTCAAGATAAATTAACAAAACTCGGCGTGAAAGTGTATCACATTAGTTTACACAAAACTGGAAATTTTAATTGCGCTGCAGTTATCAGTTTCAAAATGGCGACGGTTCAAACTTTTTAAAGTTCAATATCTGAAAAACTAAAAATTTTAACCTTTTGCACTCCATAGGTGAACTCAGTCCGACATGGCTAATTTGCCGTTGCCCTCCACCGTCGGACTCATTCCGACATGCGTTTTAGTATGATTTCTATGTTCTGAGCAAGTGTAGAATCTGTGGTTTTCGGTCTAATGAGACTTCAACGTTGTTAAAACCGTTTAGAAACCAGTGACAGTTTATATTGGCTGTGGTATATATTTTATACCTCTTTGAAGTTGAGCAAGTGTTTGCCAGTTATGATCGAGGAATACAAGTATCATCGTCTGTTATCTTGCACCTTGAACTTTTGTTTACGCTTTTCAAATGGTATTTATTTTTATTGTACGTTATTATTTTGCAGTTTTGTAAAGCTCTTTTGTGTAAATTTTGTATATGTAAATAATGTAATAATCCTGTTTTTGTTTTATTTTGTGTTGGGAAATTGCAATTTTTTTAAACTATATATGTACCTTTATTTCACAAAAGTGTAATTATTAAAATACATTTTTAAATAAATATAAATAGAATTGACATATTTACCATAAAAAGTTTTTTCCAAGCTCTAATCATTTTTATTACTACTTATAAATTCGTTAAAAAAAACATATTTTTTTTACTTGTTGACCTAATATATTCAAAATAGGCTACTCAATAAAAAAATTTTGTTAAACATTAAGACTATTTTTAAAATTATTTATTATATTCACATTTAGTGTAATAAAGTATTTTAAAAGCACTAAATTCTATTATTCTTATTTTTAATTTCAATACAAAACAAAATAATCGATTGATTTTTCTGACAGATTATATTCAAAATAGGACTACTCAATGAAACATTTTTTATTTAATCTTTCAAACTTTTTTTCTTATTCTCCGGTTTTTTCCGAAGGAAATGATTCATAACAAGTTATGTTTACTATTTGTAGTAATTTTTTGGCGAATTTACAAAAATTATTCTTCAAACAGTCATATTTTAATTGGATCTGGTGGAGCAGCCAAGTGTCAAATAAATAGAGTGCAAAAGGTTAACGTACAAAAACGTAGAAAATTTAAAAACAAATCCGACGATGTATCACATTATCACCATTGAGTAAAGGATAACAGAGGAAATACAATAATTTCTGTCTAAAAGTAGTTTCCAAGAATGTAGTACCACTTTCAGCCAGCATTATTGCATTTTCTCAGTTGCACTCGACCGATAAAGATGTTGCATCCCTCTGTCTGTTTTTAAATAATAGAAACGGTAAGTTTGGAACAACAAAAAAACACCTGCCTACATACTCACAGCTAATTTAACCACACCAGGCCGATGCCGTTGTGCGGCCGTTTTGCCGGTGGCCTTCGTCTCTTCCATTTTGGGCAGTTTGGGCGGATATCGAAGTCTTCCGTTCTCGTCCAAACATTCAGACTCCAGCTTCTTCTTACGAGGAAACAACGTCTTCATACGCAACATGTTCGCGGACGTTGTGTACGTGCTGCCGATAGAGTCCATCGGTTTTAAATACTCGAACCCATCCTGGCACACATAATAGCAATAAAAACTCCAATAAAAAAATAATTATAATATAAAGTAGTTATAGAGTTTTTATAAATATGTACACAAAATTTGAGATAGGCCCTAAATAATTAATTTGTGTTTTGAGTAAAAAATAATTTGTGTTTTTCTCAAATATTTAGACTACATTATTTGCAAGCATAAATCAATATCCTAAATTCATTCAGTGCTCTAGCAATAAGAAGGTTAACAGGTAAGCTAGGCTATCCACCGATCGTATAAACATTAACTTCAAAGGGAGTAGAGTCTAAATTTGAGTTAGTGTACTAGAAAAAGTTGCAAAGAGGACAAAAGGTCCAATTAATAGTAAAATAAATTAATAAGAACTGGAAAATACAAGATTTTCCTTTTCTTGCCATCGCTACACCTCTCAAGGTGTTCAAACGGGCTCGTACGAGGAACGAAACATCAAATAGGCCTAAAACACATTTAAGTGCTATTTGATGAGGGAAATTGGTAAATTAAATAAAATATAAAAAAGTGAGAGGGGTAGAGCGTGGCAGTACGGTACTTGAAAATAAGCTGTTTTTTGTCCCTCCTAGACTATAAAGCTACATAAATGTCAGTTAGGCAGTATTGTTAGCAAAACAACGTAATGTGATACGTAAACACGTGTCGTGAAAATACATCTGATGTCTGGATCTAAACTAATAGACTTTTCTACAGTAAATTTAATAGCAATTCTATTTTACAGTGAATGTTCTTAAAAAAATTCCAATATGTCAAATCTACTAAAAAAAACCTTTCATAAAGAAGGTTGTATTGCATTTATTAAAGTGAATAAAAAATTCTCAAGTTTTCTCCGTCTCAAACAATTACCTTAAACGGTACCGATTTAGTCCAAGACTTGTCTTTCATAAGCGGCGGAAACAGCCCTCGTTCCAACGTAGCCTTCAGAAGAGGTGTCGGCTCTTCGTCCGCCACTGGTAACCACGGCAACTTTGGTATCGTTCTACGTTGCAACACGTTTCTTCTTCTGCTTGTACTCATCTTGTATCAACTAGAACAAAGTCAGATTGCAAGTTTTCAGATTTTAAAACAATTGACTACCAAGGCCTACACAAGATGAAACTGGATATGATCCTTCGGAGTTTTCTTCTTATTTGTTTAACCCTGTAACAGTCAGACCGCTCAAAAGGTGTAGTCGTGGGGGCGCGGCACTTAAGAATGAGGTCAACTTTGACAACACTTCTTGTATTGAATATTTCACCCACTAAAAATCATCCAATCGCAATAAAACAAAAGCCGTTGGAAAGGAAATGATTTAAACTTTAACTTTTGTACCTACACATTTTTTCTAAAACGTATATTTACATATGTAGGCCTAATCATCGTTTTAAAATTGTAGATTTCTGTAAACTTGTTACCGTGCGTGAATCACAATACAATTATACTCAATTTTCCCACGTCTCTAAACCTCAATGGCACTCAACAGAAATATTTTGATCAATAATATAAAGATACCATTGGATTCATCAAGATTTTATCTTTCTAAAACTGCCTTCCGATCAGACGTCACTCTTATACTTTTCAAAATACAAACGTTTCTGTAAACCCTTCACAATTGGACAGTTTTAAACCAATGAAACAGCACATTTTGCTACCGAGATAATGCCTACAATTCGATAGGTTTCTATAGATACCTTATTTATACCATTTTGTAGAGAAAACTTCGATCTTTCGTTTTGGTATAAAGTAAACTAGATATTTGACCGGTTAAATGTTATTCAAACAGCAATAGAAATTACAAACTTTTGTAGAATTCAAACAGCGCATGAGATCGATAAGCAAGTCTGTTTCCCACGCTTAAGTCCCAACGGTCATTTCGTTTCCTTTATCCGCACGACGTTTCATTTGATTCATCTCATTTTGTGATTCAAGTAACTTAAAGCTAATTCAAATACTTTTGTGAAATAATAATTTACTAGTATACAGTTCAATTCTTTGATTTATTCTCTACACTTTCTTATAATAATATTTCATTTTTGGGCAAAGGATATATTCCTTAATTGCTATTCAAACTAGGCCTAGTTTTGTTAACAGTTTTGTAGTAGGAACTTAAAAACTGGTGTTTTCAAAATAAGAAATTTATCATATTTTTAAACAGTTCTATTTAGAACTAAATTACGAAACATTTTTGATTGATTCTTGACTTTTTACAAAAATAACAATATTTTTAACATAAAAACTTAGCATAAGATTCACACATAAACAAAACTAACCTTGTTGGCTATACAAATAACAAAGTAAACTATAGCATAGGCCTATTATGTAAGCAAACACTTATAAACTTAGTTGTTTGATAATAAATATTTATAATTGATTATTGTAATAACATTATCATTTTTTTCAAAATTCAAAACATTAGCACCAAGAAATTGTTAAGTGAGCCTAAGAGACTTCTCTACTTTGCTACACTGTAGATAGATAATTATTCATAATCCTAAGCTTCATGACAAATTTTACACCAGAATAACATAGGCCTACTTTTCAAATCTTCAAACTGACAAGTTATATTTGTTATTAATTTACAAAAGTTATTAAAATGATTATGCCCTAAGCAGAATCAAGTCTCAAGTTTTACTTGTTTATAGGTTACAGAAAAACTGCACTTACTTAATCATATAGCTTCTCCTAACCTAATAATTTAACTTCTAGCTTCCAGTATTTATCTTTGAATTATTTGTTACTTATTTCTATAACATTAAAATTGTGTGTGAAACTATAAATTAAATCAAAGTTTGGTGAATAACTTCAGAAAATGGCATTGTGAAATTTATTTCAAAACAAATAAGCTAACACTTCAAACTTACTAATTAAAATAATGACAATTATTACTTACTTATCCCATTTCTTTAAAACAAACACATAAAAACATACCGTTAATCAAAATATGTAAAATATCCTAACATTTTTACAAAAACAAACTACAGACGCAACCATGTTTTGTATTTTATTGTTTGTTGTTTATCAGTGATGCCAACAACGAAACACAAGTAGGATGAAGCGTAATGTCGAGTAGGACATAGATTGCAAAACATAAAGAAAACAGAACTACAGTATAGATAGTACAATTAGAGGGAAAGGCAAAGCGGACTTCAGCGACAAGAAGTTATTATTGCCAACTTGTATATATAATACAATGTACTAGGCCTAATCGTATATATAACTTAATATAATTATAAAAGCAAAAATATAAAATGCAATATTATTATTGACCAACTATATGGTGTAAATAAGTCGCTTTCTAGACTTAATTGAACTAGTTCGGGATACAACAAAACTGTTACGGTATAGTGTTTTCAGGATATTATGAAAAATTAAAAATATTTTTTTCAAGTTATATTATAGATTCTAGAGTACAAGATTACAAAAATGATCAAATATTATTTGATTACAGTAACTCAAATTAAATAAATATGCATTATTTACATTATGGTATTATATTATGTTACATGACCTACAGCCTTCTTGAGTCAAAAATATTGATCTTCATTAAAATACATAATTTATAAGATCTAGTATTGCCAACTTTGTGTATATAATGTCTTAAATGTTGTAATTTATTATATTATTACAAATAATTATAAAAGAACAGAAAATGCAATATTAATATTCTCCAACTCTAGGATGTAAATAAGATGCTTTCTTGATTTAAATTAACTAGTTGGGATAAAATAAAACGATTATAGTGTTTCCAGAATAGTATGAAAATATTTTTAAAGCTATATTGTAATTTTTAAAGTTTGAACAAATAAATTGGGGAAACTAGACTAAAATGGCATATCAGAATAAAACGACATAGAGGGTGTTTCTATTGTTATATAATGTACTGCTATACAATTGTGACAGGTACCCCTTAACTCATAAATAATTATAAGTAATAAGTAAAGATATTAAATATTAAAGGGTCCACTATCAGCGGACATAGTATAGGCTGGCTAAAGGTACATTGCTGAGAAGACAATTCCTAGTTAACTAAGGGAGGGGACGCTAGAGAAACGCATCCGGAGATGCATCAGTTAGTCTGGAAGTGAACGCGTCCGCGATTAGACTCAATATTAATGGGGGATTAATCTTGCTTTGGCCTCATGGCGTAAATGTTAGTTTTTAGGATAGGAACCAACAGAGAGTCGTTGTAATTTAATGACTGAATAAACGCTTTAAATCGACCATGGTTTTACCGCTTCTTTGACGAACCTTCTCGCCATCCACCATCCTGACAACGCCCGTACGTCCGCACGAGGACCGAAAGGTACAGCCCGACCAGGGAAAACGCCGCTTCAGGATTCGGACACAGGAGAGCCGAACCCAACGAGGCGGGGCCCGTTACAACTGGTGTCGAGAAGTGGGATTCTTCAGAAAAAAAGGTAAAACTTCATGGTCTAAAATTTTTTTTTAATAGTTTGTACTAAGTAAAATATTTTTTTGAAAAGTTTTAAATTCATAATTAATCGAACAAATTTTTTTTTAATAATGTTTGAATAAATACAGAAATTTTTATTAATAAAATATATAAAGTTACAGAATAATTTAAAAATAAAGGAAATCATGCATGATAGGTTAGAAAATTTTTACTAACGTAAACGATATGCGATAGTTAACTACGCATAAAGGAAAGGCATAGTATTTGGGGCAGCTAATGCTAAACCAAATTGCTACTGGACAAATCCTAAAGTTTACGGGAGTAAAGGTTTTACCTAATTTAAGATATGGAATGTGTTTCGCGGAAATTTGCTGAATAATATTGGGAACACGCGTCACTGATGACAATAAAAAAGGTTTATGTGAAATAATTATTATTTATAAAATTAATAATTAGGTTTAAAATAAATAAATTGATACAATACTAAATTACAATGGCGGACCAAATACCAATAGACGGTCAAGACTATTCGGTACAGGAGGCGTTTGATTTACTAAACCAAAGATGGAGGCAAACGACGGAAATAAATGAAACGTTAAGGGGGGAATTAAGGCAAGCGGTAGCATTTAATGAAACTTTGCAAGAAAGGTTAGCCGCGGTTGAAACAAATGAAATGGAAGTATCAAGAATAGCAAATGAAACAGTAAATTTATCGGACTTACATTTAGGTTTGGTGCCAGTGTTGCCGAGTTTTAGTGGGGAAAAAAAGGGGGAAACGGTTAAAGATTTTTTGGATCAAATGGCGGATGTTGCATCAATTAGTAGATGGAAAGACGGAGAATTAATTAAATTGACTAAAATGAAACTGACAGGTATAGCGAAACAATTCGTAAAAATAGATTTAGCGTGTCAACAAGCTCGAACTTTCTATGAATTTAGGGCCGCGTTCGAACCCAGATTTCAAGAAAAATTGCCTGAGAGTTATATTTATGAACAGTTGTCGCAAACCAAACAACGGCGGGGCGAGGCTATAGAGAATTTTGCAGACAGAATTAGACATATTAATGGGAAATTAATTCGAGTAACGGATAATGAAGCAGCAAATAAAATTTTAAGGGAAGACGCCGACCGTAGAGCTTTAGATACATTTACTAGAGGATTAACAGGTGAATTGGGGAAATTAACAAAACTGCAATTTCCGAAAACCTTTCAAGAAGCAGTAACAATCGCGATCGCAATTGAAGGTGTTAACATGGAATTAACGGGCGCTGTAGGTGGTATACAAGAGACAATAGGCCAACAATTATATAAAATAACTAAATGTAACGGTTGCGGAAAGAATGGACATACGTATAACGAGTGTAGATTAGTAAGGCAGAATTATAGAGGTTTTGGAACACCGAGGGGATATCAAGGTGCACGACAGGCGCCGCGGTTTTCACCACCACAATCGCAACAACAATATAGGCACCCCAACGTAAATCAGCAAAATAATATACATTACAGGGGAAATTCGTTTAGGGGAAATGGAAATTTCAGGGGACAATATTCACAGAGTCAACCACAAAACTTCAATAACGGATTTAGTAACAGTTTCAATAACGGAAGATTTCAAAACAGGGGATTTAATTTTTCACGAGGAAATTATCACAACACAGGAAATAGGGGTTATTACTCAACGAACGGACAACAAAATAGGCCACCATTTCAGACAAACGGGGGAGACCAGGCTAGCGGAAACAATGTTTTAAACTCAAATGGGGTGGGGCAAAGCGCCGTCACTCACTCCAACCAACAATAAATAATTTTAAGGGATCGGCGCACAAGATGATACCAATAAATAGGACAGAAGGGGTTTACAAAAACAATGATGTGTCAATTTTAGCTAAAATTAACGGTAAATGGGGTAGAGCTTTAATAGATACGGGAGCAGAAATAAGTCTTCTAAACCAAGATGTAGCTACAAACGTTTTAAGAAATGATGAAATTATAGTAGCAGGGGTGACTGGAAATATTTTGGATATCTTAGGTACACAAATCACAGAAGTCTTTTATAACGAACACGATTTTATTACAGTTAAATTTCACGTATGTAAATTACCACTGGAATATGCTGCAATTTTAGGAAATGATATTTTAAAGACTAATAAAGTAATAATTGACTTCAATGAAAACACAGTTACAATAAATAAAAACAAAGTAATAATGATGGGATTTGGGAAAATAGAAACTAAGTGGCCCATAATCACAGACAACCAAAATATTAAATCACATAAAATTTTGAAGGATAACGCTTCTAAATTACAAAAATTTCAAGGGGAAATAAAGTCAAATTTAAGGCAAAACAATAAATCTAAATCGAAATTATTACCAAAAGGCACTAAACCATCAAAAGATGAAATTTTAAAAGGTCAGAAAGAACATTTGGAATATATTCGAAATGAACACGAAAAATTAGGCCAATCGGAAGAAGAAAAACGTGAATATAATTTATTTTGTAAAACAGATACACAGATACCAGCACTAAGTGAAGTCATGGTTAAATTTACAATTAGAGGATCTAAGAATAAAAATTTTGCTAATCCTAAAAATACTACAGAATTATTAAATCAAGACGTAATAATAGAACCAATTGAAAACCCACCATTTAATATTTTGTGCGCCAGGACTTTAATAAATTTACAAAAATCTAGGACGTGTTTTGCAAGAATTTTAAATATATCAGAAAACGAGATTAACTTAAAAAAGGGAACTTTACTAGCCAGATTAGGCACGGAAATAGTAACAACGGAGGGGTCTTGTAAAGTAAATATGATTTCAGAACAAAATTATAAGGATTGTGAGTATGAAACTTCGCAATTAGAAGCTGATATTGAACGGAAGTTACAACATTTACCAGAACAGGAAAAATTAGAATTTTCAAACATGTTATTTTACTATAAAGATATATTTAACAATGAAAATAAACAATTGTCCGCTATTAAAAATGTAGAATACCGTATCGACACAGGGTCAGCCAAACCAATTTATGTACCACCACATAGGATTCCGTATGCGCAAAGAAGCGTAGTTAGGGAATTAGTTGACGATCAATTGAAAAAGGGTATAATAGAGCATAGTTACAGCCCTTGGAACAGCCCTATAGTTCTGGTAAAGAAAAAATCATTAAATGGGGAGGTTAAGTACCGGTTTTGTGTGGATTACAGGAAAATAAATGAAGTGATAACACCGGATGTGCATCCTTTACCTAGAATAAGTGAGACAATAGATTTATTGGGCGGTTCGAAGTATTTTTCAGTAATCGACATGCAGGCAGGATTTCACCAAATTACTTTATCAAAAGATAGTCAAGAAAAGACTGCGTTTTCTACGTCTTGGGGTCACTTCCACTATAAAAGACTTCCATTCGGCTTAAAAATAGGGCCTAGTGGATTCCAACGAATTATGAATAATATTTTAATAGGGCTCAGAAATGAAATATGTCTGCTTTATCTCGATGATTTAATATGCTTTAGCAAAACCATGGAAGAACACATAAATTCATTAGATAAGATTTTTGCCAGGTTTAAGGAATCAAATTTAACAGTAAATTTAGAAAAGTGTAAATTTGGAGTACAGGAAGTTAACTATTTAGGATTTTTATTAAATGAAGCCGGCATAAGGCCAGATGAAAAGAAGGTAGAGGCGGTAAAACACTTTCCTATACCACAAACAGTTAGGAATGTACGGCATTTTCTCGGCTTGGCAGGGTTTTATAGAAGCCACATAAAGGATTTTTCAAAAACTGCAAGACCATTGTTTGATTTAACTAAAGATGGTGTAAAATTTAAATGGACTACTGACTGTCAGACAGCATTTGAAACATTGAGAGATAAATTAATTACAGCACCAATACTTAAATATCCAGATTTTACAAAAGAGTTTATTTTAGCGACAGATGCATCAAAGGAAGGGTTAGGTTGTGTTTTATCTCAGGAAATTGATGGCAAAGTTCACCCGATTGCTTTCGCTAGTAGAGTGTTACATAATGCTGAGAAAAATTATGACGCGTCTACTCTAGAGATGTGTGGGGTTGTATGGAGTTGTAAACTTTTTAGGCCATATTTGTTAGGGAGGAAATTTAAAATCATAACAGATCACAAAGCATTGTGCTATTTAACTTCTTTAAAGGACCCAACAAGCAGAATTTTACGATGGAGTTTAAAATTGTCAGAATTTGATTATACAATAGTACATAGACCTGGAAAATTACATACTAATGCAGATGCTTTAAGTAGGAATGTAGGGCTAACTAACGTAAATTTAGTACAGAAAGAATTTTTGCCAATAATAGACTTAGACGAAATTAGGAAAGCACAAATAAAAGACGAAGAATGTCAAATTTTAAAATCACGTAAAAATTACAAAACAAGCCCAGAAAAAGTAATCTATTTTCAATCAGGAATCGAAAAATTAATTCTAATACCGAAATTATTAAGAAATAAAGTAATTGCGTTACATCACGACCTAATTACGGCAGGGCATGCGGCGGTTAAGAAAACTTTGTGTAGAATAAAACAAAAATTTTATTGGCCTAATATGGAGGGTGACGTCACGAATTATGTCCGCGCTTGTAAATCTTGCGCTCAGCGAGTTGATTACGGTAAATCAAAAGCACCTCTGGGTGACATTTTTACAGAACCAGACTTACCATATAAGGTCATAGCCATGGATATCGTGGGCCCTTTACCAATTACTAAAGATAAAAACAGATATATATTATCAGTAATAGACCATTTTACACGACATGCAACATTTATCCCAATAATAGAACAATCGGCAGAGGTCATAGCCAAGGAATTAATGTCAAAAACAATATGTCTTCACGGAATTCCAGAAATTATAATAACTGATAGGGGTTCAAACTTTACTTCTGAATTAATGCAAAACTTATGTAAATTACTAGGGATTAAACGAATTTTGACAACACCGTATCATGCAATGGCCAACGGACGAGCGGAGCGAACACATAAAACAATATGTAAAATGTTATGTCATTTTGTAAATAATAATCAAGACAATTGGTCAGAAATTCTACCTTACGTAACTTTAGCATACAATACTCAGGTACATGAAACGACAAATTATACACCTTTTGAACTACTCTATGGACGTAAAGCTAGTATACCGTTAGAATCAACATTGAAAATTACTGAAGACACTTTTATTTATGACAATTATATAGAAAACGTTAGATCACATTTAAGCGAGGCATATGGAAAAATGAAATTATATCAATCAAACCAATTTGACAAACAAAGGAAAAATTATAACAAAAATACTAAACAAAATCAATACTCAGTAGGACAATACGTGTATTTATATACGCCTGCATTGAAACGACACAGAGTAAAAAAATTAACTAAACTTTGGCGTGGGCCATTTGAAATCCTAAAAGTTCTGTCTAAATTTAATATTATGTTGAAGGTCAGAAATCGTGAAGTATTGGTTCATGTAAACAGAGTTAAACCATGTTTGGAAGTAAGCAATGGCAAATTGCAACCAAAAAGTAGGACAACTAAGGGAAATAGGCGGATAAAAAATGCCACAATCAACGATCTAGGACAAAATTTAGGAATAGGGACCTTAACAACGGATACCACGGGTACAACAGCTACGAACGCCACAAATGATATAACTATACCTGATATTCATGCAGCCAGTACAAGTGCCATAGTACCAGCACTCATACAACCACAAGGTAGGCCAATTCGTATTAAAAAGAAGCCATCCCGTTTTCAAAGTTTTGATTTATCGTAAAAATACAAAGACAGAAAAATTACAAAATATGTTCATTGGTATAAATATCAATAAGTACAGTTAAGAGGTTACAGAAGTGCAACTACAATATATCAAGGTGAATAGGTAATTATAGGGGACCTGAATTACCTAATGGAACACCCTTTATATGAACACAACACAGTAGGGATTCGTTTCAAATTGAAATTATAAGAGAATAATTAAAATGTTAACAATAAAGATGTAGCATGGAATGATAATAATAATTAATTTAAATTAACTAAAGCTTCAAAAAGAAATAAACTAAATATAAAGATTTTGTTAGGCCTAATGTTTCAATACATTCAGTCAGGAACAGAGGCAGGCAGAGCGCATAGACCCGAGAGGCGACGTGTGTTATCGGATTACATTGCTGACTCAGTAAAAACACGCTCGACTGGAGAGCTTGGTGCAAGTTTGTAGCGTTGTTTAATTTAACATGGGACAGGAACAAAAACTTTGAAATAAATTGATTTTAAAGTACTTTATACATTAAATAAAAACAAAATAAAATTAGATAATGTTATTACACAATATTAGGCATCGTGTAAAATTGTTTTAAGTAAAAAAATAATCTTTTTTTAATAATTAAAAAATAAATAACGTTTTTGGGGGTTATAAATTATTGCAAGCCTTGAAAAATCAACGATGAGCAGTGCTGCTGGGACTTTGCATAGCTTGAATTGTCATGTAGGGTTCAAAATTGAATTAAGTAGGTTTGGAACACATACTTATATGACAAAGTAAAGGTGTAAATCCTCCTGACGGCATAAGTGTCTCAAAAAGGTGATCAGAAGGACACATAGGGTTGTAGACTAGAAGAGTCTTTAAGAAGGTTATTTTTAATAAGGGTTAAGGGTAAAATAATGATTAAATTTTTATCTATTAAATAAATAAAGTTTTTTTTGTACTATTACAAACTTTAATAAAAATTAAAAGTAATTCATAGATGTTTTTAAGGAAATGTTTTAATGAAAAATAATTTTTTTTTGGTTTTGGTTATATAAACACTTGTAAATAAGTAACTAAAGGATTTGTATGCTGTGTTAAACTAAAAGGGTGATTCATAAAATTTGATTTTTACGCATAAACAAAGGAATTCAGTATAGTTAATAAATATTGGAGTTCAATTGGATATAGTTTTAAATATTGAAAGGTTTTGTCTATTAAGTATGACATAACAAAATAATGAAGGAAAATAATAAAATGATGTCAATAAATATTGAAAATGTATAATCTGTTTATACACTTAGAGGAAACTTTTGAAAATGGAAAATGTCAGTTAAGTGAAATGATAATAAAATGTTACGTTTTTTTATTCAACGAGTATAGAAAAATGGTTTACGAGTAAAACTGAAAAAGTTAAGAAGTATAATAAATGAGTAGTCTAGGAACGTTTGTAAAATAAACTAATTTTTTTAATAAAAGAATATTTTATAGTTATGAAAAAGGTCCATAATTGAAAGAGTTAAGTGGAGTATGACTTGTTTAAATGGAATTAGGGCAATTTCAGTATTGATAAGGAAGACAGATATTTAAACGTGTTATAGGAGTACTTAGAAATAATATTGTTTTGCTTATGAAATAAGGTGAAAAAATGATAAGGTATATTATAAAATAAAAATATATAATTGTACAAGTTTATACAAGTTAGAAGTTTAAGCGGGTGAATGTTATTTTAATTTGTTGGAATGAATATACACTAATTTGAACAATGTCTTAAACGAAGGGGATTAATACCCTTCTTAATTTCCGGCACTTTGCCACATTTCTATGCCTATCCACCTACAATTTTCACACTTCTAGACAATGTAATTTAAATTCATGTATAGTCCTGACAATAAGTTTAAATAAAATAAATTTGTAAAGTTTTTTTTTTTCTATTTCGCTAATGGTATGAATGAATGAATATAAATATATAAAGCGAATATTAATCTTTGATCTTGAGTATCGATAAATATTATATTATGATTATTTGTGTGTAATTTAAAGGATAAATGAATAATGCGAAGATGTAGTGATTTGTCACACGTAAATCAAAGTAGTGCTAATTTGTTAAAAATATATATATCGAATAAAATATTCGTTAATAAACGGGGAAAATGTAATCATGTGATCGACGAATATTCCTATATAAATAAGTGAGATTATACAGTAATAGTGCGACGTGCTAAACAGTTTAAGATGTATCAAAACAGTAAGATATGGACAATTCATTCAATTACGAGTGTACTACGTTATGTATAAAAATGCGAGGAATGAAAATGTTTTATGATGAGATTAACAGTGAGGTGATAAATGTGACATATTACGGTTATTGTATTTATATTGAAATAATAAGTAATGCGGAGTAAATAGATAACTATTTAGATATAGTCAACGACGGAAGACGTCAAAGAAGGTCTTCAAAATAATTATGTGTTTCAAACATGTGCAAATAAGAGGTTTTATACAGGAATTGTATGAAATGTGGATTTTACGTCAAGGAATTGAGTAAAATGATATACAAATGCGATAGGAAGCTACTTTTTAATGGTAGGAAGGATGTAGACGAATGGTCTAGATACGTTAAATGGCTAGGCTATTCGTTGATTTCAAGTTTGAAGTCTTTATAAACTTCATTAGATTAATCGAAAAAGGAAGAGCGATCTCCTCGAAGCGAGCCAAAGTGATGTAAGGTCACAAAAAGGGGGGGTGAGTTATAATAAAATTGTTAAAAATGTATTAGCTATTAACGTCATGGGGTAGAAAGCAAGATTATTTTTAAGTTTCAATTATAAATTAGATATTGCATTTTCAATGTAAGTC
Organism: Philaenus spumarius; assembly: GCA_018207615.1. Classification (NCBI taxonomy): domain Eukaryota; kingdom Metazoa; phylum Arthropoda; class Insecta; order Hemiptera; family Aphrophoridae; genus Philaenus; species Philaenus spumarius. The sequence continues at coordinate 1,288 of JAGFPH010004816.1, read as the reverse complement.
AGAAGTGCCGATTAATGTGTAGCTTCAATATTATTCAGCAAATGAAGATAAAATAGGATTAGTCACAATATAAAAAGGTTCATAGAATTAATTGTTGATGTAAGAATTTGTCACGAGTGATTCAGAATTAACAGGATGTCGCAATGCTGACATGCTGGGAATTATAGCAGTCTAGAAGTTAACAAGGAAAACTGTGTACGTGCAAAAATGTGCAAACTTGCTAAACCACTGCGTAGAAGCAATGCTAGACTTTACAGTTTTAATTTAACATTAACCACGTGGGTATAACTGGAAATCTCAACTAACTTAGAATCAGAGGAGGGGGTAACTGTGGATAATCCACAATATTGTAGTTAAACTCTATAAGCCTTTTTATCTTACGTTGTTGTTTATTTTAATTTAATTCTCAAATGGAGTTAATATATTATTAATAATGTTCATAACAGTAGATACAAAATAATAAGGGAATAGTTTTGAAAGATTAACAGATGTATTATTAACAATAACTGAGTGGACAATTGTGATAGAATTCAACATTTCAAAATTAATAGTTGCAATTATAATGTTGAATGAAGCAGTAGTAACTGAAGAAATGATTTTTTTTAACAAATAACAAATGAGTCATTGGGGGATTTGGAAGAGATGAATAAATATAATTCAAATATAGTGAAGTTAGATAGATTACTGCTGCACATTCAATGGAAGAAAGAAAATAATTAAAATTATTAGAAATGTCAGTTGGACAATGTAAGGAGAATGTAGTGTAATAACAATAAAATTGTGTTAATATATTATGTATACAAAAAAAAAAAAAAAAAAAAAAAAATATCATGTTTAACAAATGGAACATTTAGATGTTGTTTAGATTCTCAGAAACAAACAGAAGTACGGTGATAAATATAGGACAGAAAGAAGAAACAAAATGGGATCTACAGGACTTAAGGATTAGAATGTGACCTGAGAAGGCCGTCCCATAAGCTGCCATGAGTAGAGATATTTCTGTTAATCTAATTATTTTTTTTACAGGTTTAGAATAGGAAGGGTTAATAAATTTTTTTAATTTTTATTAGAAGTATAAACAAATAATGATAATTAAGTAATGAGTTTCACATGAATGAAAATAAAATGTAATAAAAGAAGAAGTTTACTTATATAATGGAAAAGTAGGACAATGAAATGAAGCCAAGTTTAAATTATTTGCATAAAGGGATGAATGAGGAAACCTGTCCCAAGTGAAATATCATAATTGCTTCACAATGCATGATACAGTAGCGTTCAAAACAAAGGG